>JAFEMH010005972.1:0-125000 GCA_022495995.1 Adenophora triphylla var. japonica
GCATGGGCATGTGGCATGGTGGCATGTGTGGCATGTGGCATAGTGGCTGATATGTGGCATGTGGCATGTGGCATGTGGCATGTGGCATGTGGCATAGTGGCATGGTGGCATGCATGGCAGTGGCATGTGGCATGGCATAGCATGTGGCATGTGGCATGGTGGCATGGTACATGCGGTACATGTGGCATGTGGGTATTGTGGCATAGGTTGACAGATAGGCATAGGCATGTAGGCATGGCATGTATGTGGCATAGGCATGTAGTGGTACAGGTATGTAGGCATGGGGTATGTGGCATAGTATGTGGTATGTGTGGCATAGTGGCATAGGTATGTGCATGTGGCATAGGCATAGTGGCATAGTATAGTGGCATGTAGTATGTGGCATGTGCATAAACAGATAAACAGATAAACAGATAACAGATAAAAGTGCATGTGGTATAGGCATGTGGCATAGGCATGTGGCATGTGGCATGTGCATGGGCATAGCCGCATGGTGGCATGTGGCATGGTGGTACATGTGGCATGTGGCATGTGGGTGACATGTGGCACATGTGTGGCATGGTGGCACAGGTATGTGCATGTGGCATGGTGGCATGTGGCATAGTGGCATGGGTGGCATGCGGGCATGTGTGGCATGGTGGCATGGTGGCACAGTGGCATGTACAGGCATAGTGGCATAAGGTATAGGCATGTCAGATGTAGTATGTGGCATTGTGTGGCATAGTAAGGACAGGCATGGCATGTGTGGGCATAGTGGTATGTGGCATGGTGGCATGGTGTGGCATAGTGGCATGGTAAAATTAGGGCATAGGGGCATTTATGGCATAGTATAGTGGCAAAAATAGTGGCATGAGCCGTGATGTGGCATGGTGGCATTTTGGTGGCATAAATAAAAATAAGGCATGTGCATAGTGGGCACAGTGCATTAGCATGGGTGGCATGGTGGCATGTGGCATGCGGCATGTGGCATGTGGCATGTAGTATGTGGCATAGCAGATAGGTACTTGCATAGTGGCATGCATGTGGCATGCGGCATGTGGCATGTGGCATTGTGGCATGTGGCATGTGTGGCATAGGCATAGTGGCATGTATGCATGTGGCATGTGTGGCATAGCATCTGCATAAAAAGTGCTTAACATTTATGATAGTATGGCATGGCATGGCATGCATAGGTATGTGGCATGGTGGCATGGTGGCATTACAGTAAGTACAGTATAGCAGATAGTGGCACAGGCATGTGCGGCATTGTGGCATGGGGTGCAGAGTATGGGCATGGTGGCATGTGGCATGCTTTCGCATGCCGCATTTTATATACAAAAGTAATGTGTGGCATGAGTGGCATGTGTAGCATGTGGCATGTGGCATAGCATGGGGTATAAAAATAATGGCATTATAAAAATTAAAATTAATTAATATTTATGATTTATTTATTTTTATATAAATAAAAAATAATGATATTTATTAAATTAAAAAATTTTTCAAAAAATAATATTTATTGACTCATATTTATTTTTTTGAGAAAGTAATTTAAAATAACTTTCATATTTTATATAAATAAAAAATAATGCACATTATAAAATTAAAATTAATTAATATTTATGATTTATTTATTTTTATATAAATATATCATAAATTATTATGATTTATTTATTTTTATATAAATAAAAATAATGATATTTATTAAATTAAAATTAATAAATATTAATAATGATTTATTTATTTTTTCAAAAATATAATGAAAACAATTATATTTATTAATATATATGGCGGCGGAAATTTCCGTCGAATCTTAAAATCGCTGGGCTTAAATTTCCGCTTCTGAGTGCTGGGAGAGTGCTACGTCATCGATCCAGAGTGTTTTACGTATAGTTTAGCTGCCGGGATGGGGCCGACGGTTTTAATATTCACGCCGCTAAATATTAATTATAGCGCTTCGGGAATTTAATTTCCGCCGCTATAATTACAAGTGGGGCTACGCTTTAATATTCCGTCTGCCGGGGAAATTATAAAAACTCATTTAATCCCCGCATATCAATTACGTATCACTCTCTCTTTCCCGCTTTCTCTCTCTTTCCCCGCTCTCTCGCGACCTAGAAGAAGAATCGCCGCCGTCGCCCACCTCTCCAACGTGCCTCCGTGACGAACCTTTCGCCGTCCACCATCTCCACCGTTCCTTTCACCATCTCGCGTCTCTCTCTCTCCCTCTCAAGCCGATCCAATTTCTCAAATCCTAGCTCTCTCTTCTTCAAGGCACGTTGATTTCCCTCGTTAAAACTCACATTCGATTGTATTCTTTTTAATCAATTATATTGCCGATGCGGTTTTCGCTAATCTAGTGGTTCTCCCGTATTTTTGCCAATCTAGTGGTTCCGTCCCACCTCTCCACACCTGCCTCACGCCGTCGTCTCCGTCGGTCCGTCCGCCTCCTTCCACCTGGTCAATTTCTCTCTCTCCGTATTCATCAAACCGTGCATTTCGATTCCCCCTCTTCATCGATTTTTATGATTTATTTATTTATCGATTTCAAGAAATTTCAAGAAATCGGGTTAACCGTTTAATCGGATTTGGGTTTTTTCTGCTTTTTTTTTTCTCTGAATATCAGTCTTATTGTTCCTCCTTTGCTTAACTAGGTCTGGATAAGACTTGATGTATGAATATCTTTATTGCATTACTTTCGAGATGTTACGTTTGACTTAAATTTCTACTTGATGGATTTTACAATCATGTGTCATAATTGCCAACGTTACTTTATTGATTGGAATTTATGATCATTCTCATTGCTTTATTTCTTTTCAGTTCGATTGGTTTGTACTATGACCGCGGACCTTCACATGTTGTCATTAGATTTTCTTCTAGTAAATAAATTTATGTATTTGAGATGAATAAGATTTATGGTAAGAACTTCCTTGACCGATTACATGAAATGTACATGGTTAATTATGTTTGTGTAATAGTAGATGCCGAAGCCTAAGTGAATGTTAAGAACTTGAGTTTGGATATGAAAACAACCTCTTTCCTATTTTTTTTTCTAGATATACTATGTACAATGTTATCACCTTTTTTTCTCCACGCGTCGAATGTTTCGGGGCCTCAGTCAAGACATTATATCGTGTCTTGAAAACAAGACCTATTTTTTGAAGTCCGAATCGGTGCTCAATTTGTTCATATTAACTCGGATTCGAGTTTAATGGCTTAATACCATTTTATGATTGTTGAACAATGATACCAATTTAGTGAAGTGGGATACATTAATTAGAACATAGTTGGAGTAATCAAGTATACGAGATGGCCTAAAGCTTAAGATCAAAGTTGGAACAATGGCTTAAGTTTGCACCCTAGTTAGAGTTAGATGAAAAAGAAAAGAGGAAGAATCGCCTCCTTTGCAAGTCATTCCTTCTGTAGAACACCCAAGAATCATTAGCAATCATCCCAAATAATAATGTTCTATGCTTTTACTGTAATGTCACATTTCGAATTAAAAAATAAATATAGTCTTAAAGGCAATATTATCAGTGTATAAACAACGTACTAACAAGCAAAGCACGTTCCCCGACGTATAAATGGACGTGAAGGTCCGTAATGTACTTTAAGAGGAGGAGCACAATCTAGACAATGTAATCTTGTGTCCATAGAGCCGCTAAGTTAAAGAAGATGAGTGAAGTGCTAACTTTAAGATCAACTTAGACCGAGACCACCTTCAATCATTTTTTATATGTTATTACTAGTACATATGCTCGCGCGTCTGCCACACGGGTGTATTTTTTTTTTTTTTTTTTTTTTTCATATTAATTTTTTTTTAAATTTAAAAAAAAATAAAAAATATCGCTTACTTTAATTAATTTAAGTAAACCCTCCTAAAGCCCACTCTTAGCCCAAACCCAAAGTCTTAGCCCAAATCCAAAGCCCATTTACGTTTTTAAGGGCAAAATGGGAAATGCAGACTAAATAGTGAGGGCAAAATAGGAAAAATCCCTCCTGAATCCGGTTTCTCATAGAACCTGCTCACTGAGGGGTTTAATTTATACTATAGATTTCACACGAACTCATTTTTGCTTGGTACTAATCACATTAAATATCCATTTAAAAGAATTAGGAAGAATAATAACAATTTTGATAACCCAACAAATATATTAAACTAATAAAACAAATATATTAAACTAATAAAAGTAAGCACGAATGATCATGAGTTGAGACTTTAATTGATCTCAATTACAAACAAATAAGTAAGAAAACTGTGGATGAAATAGTTTAGGAACATCTAGTTCTAGATCTCATTTTGGGGCGATTGACGGCATCGCGGATGGTGATTATGTCGCCTACGTTTGAGCGCCCGATATCAATCCCGGTACCCTAGATGCACCTTATATGAAACAAATTAGGATACGGTTGCAGATCCTAGTTTGTTACATATTTAGTAATATTAATCGAATAGAAGAAAACATATGTTAGTAATATTAACGAATAGAAGAAAACATATGCCACTATAAAGAAAACGATAAATAATCGTACTCATAATCAAATATGTAACATGTTATATTTAATAAAAATTAAAATAAAAATATACATATATGTATATATATAAATATCATTATTGTCTATTAAAATTGCTTGAATTGTCGATAGTTGAAATATTTCGGTTGCATTAATCCTATTGTTCTCTGAGTGTATACTAGACATATATGGTTGATTACACTGTCGATTATAATCGATAGTGTTTGATTGACCTAGTCTACGTCGTGCACTTGGAGACCATGGGGTTATGTCAAAATTTCTTGATTTTCGATTATAAAGCAAGTAGACAAAGTGATATTTGCAATTCATGCGTGTATTTCGGGATGGGATAGAAGCCAACCCCACTACTATCACGTACAACCACTACCATGGGTTGAGGCCGAGTGGAAAATCTCAAGCTTTTTGCACAGCAGGCCCAAAGATTGAAACTTTGATTAATTATTATAATAATAAATCTACTTTCAAAGTTTCAATCTTTGGGCCAAATGCTTGTGCAAACTTGATATTTTCCACCCCACTACTATCACGTACAACCACTACCATGGGGTTATGCCGAGTGGAAAATCTCAAGTTTTGCACAAGATTAGGTCCAAAGATTGAAACTTTGAAAGTAGATTTAGCACATCGAGAAAACAAGAAAATCCCCAACTTCGCCAGTAAGATACAAAACCGCAGGTTGGGGATTTTCTTGTTTTCTGATTAATTATAATAGTAAATCTACTTTTAAAGTTTCAATCTTTGGGCCAAATGCTTGTGCAATAGACTTGATATTTTCCATTCGGTGTAACATGTTATATTTAGTAAATATAACATGTTACATATTTAGTAAACATAACATATTACATATGCAACAATTAGATAAGTTACTAAATATCTAATTTTCAAGTCTTTTAAAGTCGAAAGGGGGAGGAAAGGGGGTGAATGTATCAATAATGTAACATAGTCAATCGCACACTACCTTAGTGGTTCTAGAGCCCAGTTTGGGGCGATTGACGGCATCGCGGACGGTGATGTAATATCGCCTACGTTTGAGCGCCCGATATCAATCCCGGCACCCTAGATGCACCTTAGGTATTGTGGTTGGTGGTTAACATCTTAAAATATAAATAAGATGAGAGCCTTTCTCACCTACGCCTATCAAAATCCGTCCATCTTTGATCAAGAAAGATAGAGCAAATAGTTCTTGTCACTTGAGCAAGTGATTTTCGCTAATAAGAGTTTTTCCAGCCATCGTTTCTTCTTCTCTATGATCTCAAACATCACAGCATGTTCTTGTCAATGTGCTTATTTTCATCGGTAAGATACGGTCACAAAGTAAAAACAAGGTAACAAAGATAACACTGCTGAAGAGAAAACAATCTTTCCTCCAATTTTTTATCTCCACCTTCCATTTACGAGATCTGACAGGCAATCTTCCCTGGGCGAGCTTGAAAGTGCCGGCGGTGTTGCCCTCAATCTCACGGTTGCCCGCATGTGCAACCGTGAGATTGAGGGCATGTGCAACCGTGAGATTGAGGGCAACACCGCCGCCTTTCAGCTCATGAGGAAGATTCTCGCAATCAGATCTGCAAATGGAAGGTGGAGATTGAAAAATTGGAGGAAATTTCGTTTTCTCTTCACCGGTGTTATAAGTCATATCTTGTTTTTACTTGTGACCGTATATCACCGTTGAAGAGTAAAACAGTAATCGTCAAGACATGGCCGTGATGTTTGAGATTCTTAGAGAGGAGGACAATGAAACCGGAAAACCTATATTAAATGTAAAATCCTTTGCTCAAACCGACAAGAACTTATTTGCTCTATCTTTCTTGGTCTAAGCCGAGATAGGGTTTTGATAGTTGTGGATGATAACGACTCTTATCTTGTTTATAAATGTTAATTTAATTCATCATTGTAAAATTATATATTTTACAACAAAGAATTAAATATTAATATTTAAAATTATTCACAATAGTAATAATTTAGGTCTATGCAAAAGCCGAAATTTCTTTATTTTCGATTATAAAGCAAGTAGGCAAAGTGATATTTCGCATTTCATATAATCATGCATTTCGGGATGGGATAGGTTTATCAAACATGCACTTAAAGGACAGAGTAGGTGGTTAGGTAGGGACACCATTATCCTTTAGTTTAGTTTGAACTAGAGCTCAAGATTTGCTTGATACAATTATTCACAATATTAATAGGTAAAAAGTCCCAAGAAATTCCAATTTAAGGCAAAGATGGAGCATTACAATGGAGAAATTGTTTCCCGCGAGTTTCAATTTCAACAAGACATTCTTGAACTCCACGCGCTTTCACCAAAAACAACACCGAAACTTATTGACAGGAGGTATAGCATGCCATGCATCTCGGTCTCTAAAAGATTGGAAGATTGATTGGGATCTCGCTCCGAGCCGCCGTGCTTTTGGGATTCGGAGCGACATGTGTCTCACCCTATCGTACAACGATCCGATGCCAACGATGGAGGATTTTCGAGCACCGATCGGTGTGGGCCATTTTGTAGTCGAGGACTCCGGCATTTCCTCGAGACAGACGATCGCCACTGAGCAACTATCTCGAATTCTTGGGATTATCGCCAGACTGGTATCGGGCATTGTCGTTGACGATAGATTCATGCAGACTTGACTCATATAGCCAGATTGAGTCGGACTGCACCCGGACCGTTTGATCTATCCACTTCCTTAGATATATTCATGTTGCTCATTCCGCTCCGCGCACTACTTCGCGGCTACATCGGAGCTGTGTCCAAATACGCCGTTAGAGATCATCAGCAAACCGAGAGGTGATCGAGGAGTTGACATCCGGCATATTCAATCCGGACAGGAGCGATGGACATCATTCCACCGTTGCTAGCGGAGACATACCACGGCATTGATAGATTAGCCGAGGATCCGAGTACATTGGGTTCAGCAAATGCAGATTACTATCATTGTGGCGTATGAGAGATTTCGCTTGATCTCGCCACGCCGTAGGGGCACACGGCATTACACTTGGGTGACTGGACAGCGCAGATATTGAGGGATGCCGCGATAGCTCGCAGGAGGCCTCTCGAGGCAGAAAGAGCAGATTGAGAGCTACCACTGATATATCCACCACTCACACGATACCGAGCCGGGACGAGGTCCGACCGACTTTTTCAACATACCTAGACCAAAGACTCCTCCCTGGGGACCGAGGCGGAGGAAGAGTAGAGATTCGAGTTCGGGAGCGGGAACGAGTTCCTAGACACTTTAAGAAGACCTCGTTAATATATTGTTAAATATGAGTTAGAAGCTTTATATTTATTTTAAGAAGATCTCGTGTTGCTTTTAAGTTTGTAATTCAAATATCCCGAAGTGATAATACGTTAATTACTTCTATATAGACTGTTAATATATTATGAAATCCAATAATTATTAACATCCCGATTTTGTTTCATCCGTCGATTAAATTGAGTGTACGTGATAATATATGGATTGCAATGCAGAGTAATGTCTCGTTAACGATGATCGTAGTTGGATGTATAAGCGGAAGTTGCCGAATCAACGCGGTATCAATCCCGAGTTTTATAGAGGGTTGAAGGGGTTTGTTGAATTTGCTCAATTAAATAAAACCGGTCACATGGATAAGGATGGTAAGATTAGGTGTCCATGCGACAAGTGTTGTAATGTCAAGTATCTAAGCTTGATCGAGACTCGTAAACATCTTTTGCGTAACGGGTTTGAAGTTGGGTACAAACGGTGGACCCGTCATGGTGAGCCGAGATTGCGCACAAATGTTGCGAATAATCCCCGAGAATATTCATGTACCTCCCGAACCCGAACCTATTATTCAGACAATGAAGAACCACCTTTGAATATGGAAGATATGGTTAGTGGATGCAAATGGTCCTTCCTTCGATTGGTCGAGAACCAACAAAGAAGAACCAACCCCGCAGCCCAAGAAATTTATTGATGCTATGGACTCGCAAAAGAGAAGGTCTATCCAGTTGCGAGATCGGTGTGTTGGAGGCCGTGGCTGAGCTCCTTAACATAAAGGCCGATTGCAATATTAGCCACCGCTATAATCGTATCATGAAAGCAATTAAGCGGATGTTGCCGAAAGAGAATAAGATGGTTACAAACTTTTATGAGACAAAGAAGTTGGTTGGGCAGATTGGGCTATGTTATGAAAAGATTGATGCGTGTAAGAATGACTGCATGCTATTCTACAAGGAAGATTCACAGAAGACAGAGTGTTCAATTTGCGGACAAAGTAGATATAAGCCAAATCGGAGGGGGAGTTCAAAACACAAGAAAAACAGACCACATAAGCAGTTGCGTTACATGCCGTTGATTCCAAGACTGCAACGCCTCTACGCGTCTAAATCTACTGCAGAGGCAATGCGTTGGCATAAGGAAAGTTTGCGTGAAGAGGGTGTGTTGATTCATCCCAGTGATGGGGAGGCATGGAAACACTTTGATGAGACTTATCCCGACTTTGCGTCTGAATCAAGAAATATACGGTTATGCATCTCGCTTCCGATGGTTTCAATCCGTTTGGTCCACAGGGCAAAATCTTACTCTTGTTGGCCGGTTATAGCCACCGCCTACAATCTTCCGCCCGGTTGTGTATGAGTGATCCCTACATGTTCTTGTCGTTATTCATCCCCGGCCCAAACAGCTCGGGAGGAACATTGACGTCTATCTCCGACCTTTGATGGACGAATTGAAGCCACTTTGGGAGGATGGGGTCGAAACGTGGGGATGCTTTCAAGCGAGAGAATTTCAAAGCATGAAGGTCATGCGTTGATGTGGACAGCTAATGACTTCCCCGCATATGGGATGTTATCGGGTTGGAGCACCCACGGGAAGTTGGCCCGTCCGTATTGTATGAGTGACACAAAGTCTTTCACGCTCACGCACTCGGAAAACCATGTTGGTTCGATTGCCATAGACAATTTCTTCCTGTGAGGACCACCCATTCAGACCCGTAAGAATGCGTTTAAAAAGAACAAGATTGACCATGATGAGGCACCGATTCGTTTAAGTGGTGACACGGTCTATGAGGAGGTATCTAGATTGCCGATCCTCGGTGGGGGAAAAAGTTTTCGAAGACCAAAATACAAGGGTTCGGGACTACCCATAACCGGATCAAGAGGAGTATATTTTGGGAGCCGCCATCTTGGAAAACAAATCTCATTCGACATAACCTTGACGTGATGCACATTGAGAAGAATGTATTCGATAATGTTTTTAACACGTTGATGGATTTCAAGAGAACAACTAAAGACAACGAAAAGCTCGAAAGGACCTTAAGGAAATCAGTAAGCGGCCGGCCTTAGACTTGGTATACGTCAATGGTAAACCGGTTAGACCGATGGCTCAATACGTGCTTACAAAGGAAAAGAAGCTCCTCCTCCCGAAATGGCTCAAGGATTTAAGGCTTCCTGATGGTTACGCGTCTAACATTGGTAATCGTGTCAATGTAGAGGAGGGGAAAGTGCAGGGTTTGAAGAGTCACGATTGCCACGTTTGCTGGATAGGCTACTTCCGATTGCTCTCGGGGGTCTATTGCTCGACAATATCTCGGGTGGCGTTAACGAGTTAAGTGAGTTTTTCCGAGCGTTAACATCGACCACACCGCGTGTTGATCACATGAAAAGCTTGAGGAGAGCATCGTAGTGACTTTGTGCAAACTTGAGAAGATATTTCCTCCTTCATTCTTTGATTCTATGGAGCATTTACCGGTCCACTTGGCATACGAAGCTAGAGTCGGTGGTCCAGCTTCAATACGTATGGATGTATCCATTTGAGAGGTAATTGAATTTATTCTATTTCTAAATAATTTGAGCGTTAACAATATACCTTCTTTAACATTATTTATGTTTTAATCTACGAATGACTTTTTAGGTATCTAGGCCAATTGAAAAGGAAGATGAGCAATAGGGCCGTAGTCGAGGCCTCAATTTCGCAGGCCGTTATCATAGATGAGATTGTTGCCTTTGTCGGAACATATTTTCCTCCCGATGTTGATACGAGATTGACTAGGGTTGGCCGCAATTACGATGGTGGTTTTCCGTCTAAGGGAAACATCCCTACGTATTTTCATCCCCCTGGTCGGTTGCTCGCGCAAACGGGTTGGTACGCGCACGTTAACCGCTAAAGAGTTTGCCGCGGTCGAAACGTATGTTCTTCTTAAGCTGCGACGAGGTTGGGGAATATATCAAGTAAGTCATTGATGTTATGTTTACGCCTCGTCGATTAAATTATGCATGTTTAATTACCCGCATATGAAATGCCTTGTTTAACCTCTTACCGCAGAATGTTTGAAGATTTAGCTCAGGATTTATCTCCGTAACTCATCGCAACTAGGACGAGAAAGAGAATTTCCAAACCGGCTAAGGAAATATGTAAATATTTCGTTTCATTCAAATTTATTCTATACACTTCTTTAAACATTCAATCTTAAAATTGTATTAAATTGGTTACAATATTGTCTTATAGATAGATGAACATCCGGGTGATGCCAAAGCTGCGAGGTTAAGACATTTAGCATCATCTCCGTACTTGAACGTTCATTTATACAACGGTTATTTCGTGAATGGCTATGTGTTTCATACCAAAGCTTACGGGGCTCTAAATTGACGTGGAATAGCGGTGTGAAGCTTATAGGGAATGATTATTATGGCGTCTGAAAGAAGTAGTCGAGGTGGAGTATTTCGGTAGAAACAAGTGTTGTCTTGTTCAATTGTGATTGGCGGGATGCTTTGTGCGAGGTGTTAAGAAGCACCCCATATTTGACCTCGTCGATGTAAAGGACTCGTCCGTACATAATGGCGACGACGTCTTCATCTTAGCATCTCAAGCACAACAGTATACATGACTCCCTACCCTCGTCCGCGACCCGACGGATTGTGGGTCGTTTGGATGACCAAGGCTAGGAGCATGATTGACAACCTACCCTCGTCGACAACTACGTCGTCATTAGAAACACCCTATCAAGAGGATGAAATGCCGTGCCACCTAACGTTTCATCGCCTAATCATCCATTAGATGATGTCACTCATATTCCTCAAAATGTTGATGAACCCGAGGAGGATATCTTACCGGTGAATTTGCCAACTCCCGCCTCGTTCGTGTCATCTCGCGCACATTGATATTGATGAATCGAAGAGGAAGAGGAAGAGGAAGAGGAAGAGGAAGAGGAAGAGGAACCGTAGTTTGATTCATCGTAGTCCGAAGACGAAGATGAAGAACTCGAGTTTTGTAGTAATTCGTAGTCCAAATGATGATGATGGGGACGAAGATTAATAATAGTTTAAAGTTTAAAATTGTATTGTGAATGCTTTAGATTATTAGAACTTTAAAGTTTTATATGTATTGTGAATGCTTTAGATTATTAGAACTTTAAAGTTTCATATGTCTTGTGAATGCTTTAGATTATTTTTAATATCCGTCGTTTTATATATATTGTGAATGCTTTAGATTATTAGAACTTTAAAGTTTTATATGTATTGTGAATGCTTTATATTATTAATAGTTGAAAGTTTTATATGTATTGTGAATGCTTTAGATTATTAGAACTTTAAAGTTTTAGATGTATTGTGAATATATTGTTTCCTATTGTTAAAGTTGTATATTTTAATATTTTTACCGTAATACGTATGAGTTCTAGTAGAAAGGGCAAGGGTAAGAGGACCAAGCCCATTTACACTTTGATTCCGGACGCAACCGTCCCGATCCGGTAGCGATGGTGTTGACCCCTCACACAAGAGTACTAGCTCCACCTCCGGGGGCCGGTACTCACTACCGTCGATTACGAGGGGAGGATATATGTGCGGATCTCATCACTTTATGACCAGTAAGTAACTCTTCATTAATTTGATATAAGTTGGTTCCTTTTTGCTTTATATATAATTCATTATTTAAGTTAAAATGTTATTGTATAAATATACTTGGCGGGTTTGTAGGTGGATACCCCACCACCGGCACTAAGATCGGGCAATACCGGCGGTCTCGGAAAATGACCGAGTTTTGGCCCAACTGGAAAAATTGCCACAGAGGCGTAAGGAGGATGCGTGGGATGAGTTTAAGGTAATGTGTTAATGGTTTTAATTTAAAACTTAAATGTTAGTTTGTTATTAAAATGTTATAATTAATAATGATTATACTCTTTTAGTTTTGTAATGTTATCATTATATGTTGTAGGCTAAATATTATTGGGATCCGGACATCGGCGAGGAGACGGCTAGATTTGTTTTCTTTGAGCGTGCTCACAAGCCGTTTAAGGATTTTATTTGTAACATATTTATCTATCCTTAATTAGTTTAATTAACAATGATTATACTCTTTTAATTTTATAATGTCATCATTATATGTTTACAAGATATTCATATTTTTTATAGGTACCACGAAGAAAATTATTATACTGCTCGGCTCGCGGCGGACAACAGCCCTTGTGTCCTACTTTTATGACCGATGAGGTGTTTGGTCAATTTTGCGAATATTGGGAGTCGCTCGCGGCGAAGGCCGTATCCGAACAGGCCAAGGCCAATAGAGCAGTGCTCCTGGGTCGGCGGCGTTGCATACCGGGACGCTCACGGTCGCCTAGCATCACGACCGCATGGTATGTATGTTAATTTAAATGTAGTAGTGTATGGATGCTTTTAAATAGGTTTATGTACGTATGTTAGCCGGGAGCCAATGTTGATGCTATGAAATCCATAGTTTTAGTGTAAATGTAGTGTATGCATGCTTTTAAATCGCTTTAAATGTTGCATTTATATATACAATTTCAAAGTAATAATCTCGCTTATTTTATTTATAGGAAAGGGAGTATGGTCCGAATATCACTTTTGTGGATGTTTACGCTAGCACCCATATTCGGAATTCTACGCCCGATCAACCTCCGCAATGGGTTGACGATCGATCTCTCTTTGCCTTTGTAAGTAAACTACCATTAAATGACTTGATTTTGAATATGTAAATTTATTTATGTACCTTACATTGTGTATATGATTATAATTGTTTGTTTTATTTTTCAGGCTGCATATCAAGCCGCCGTTGTTCCCGAAGGAACGCCTCCCGGCGAGCCCGTCCCCTTCGTGCCTGATGTTTGGCAGGAGGTCACCTCTCAGGGACATCCAAGGAGAGGAGCCCGAGTGTTAGGGATGGGGGATTACGGGCGGCAATGCCCGTCGACGTCGACCAGCCGTCGGCGAAATGTAGCCCATCCCACGTTTCATGATCCGAGGGTCGACACTCTGGAGGCTGCGTTGGAGGAGGAGAAACGCGAACGGGCAAAGCTTGCGGATGCTTTGGCAGTTCAGACGCAGATGCAGGAGGAGAACGATCGACGTCATGCAGAGATTCGTAGACAAAGCATGCGAGACTCAAAGACAATTGGCGCCGTTGATGGCTCATCTCGGCCAGACTCCTGGGGTAATTTCCCGCCTCCCAGGTTGATTGCGGACATTTTTAGACATTTTTAGACATTTTTGTATTAATTTATACTTGTTTGTAAACATTTGAGACATTTGATACCCGCGGGAGCCCCTCCCCGCCTCTCCCCCTCCCCCTCTCCCCTCTCCCCCTCCCCCTCTCCCCCTCCTCCCCTCCCCCTCTCCCCTCTCCCCCTCCCCCCTCCCGAATTGTTACGGTGGTATTTAGTTTTTATTTGGTACGCTGATATTTGAATTTTAGTTTTTATAGTTTTAGTTTTATAAATTGAAATGTTATATCAGGTACAAAAAATTTTGGTTTATTGATATTTTAAATTATTTTTTTAAAATTTATTTCGAGAATCGCCGACGGAATTTTCCGTCATAAATTAATGTGAAATTAAAATTAATTAAATAAATTAATTTCAATGACGGAATTTTCGCCGCTATAATCATTTAATTTTTATTTAATTTTTAATTTCGTGGCGGAAATTTCCGTCGTAATAAAATTTAAATTAAAATTAAATAATTTCAATGACGGTAAATTCCGCCGCCGAAATAATTTAATTTTAATTTAAATTTTATTACAAATGACGGAAATTTCCGCCGCCGAAATTAATTTAATTAAATTAATTTTTATTACGGCGACGGAAATTTCCGCCGTGAAATGAAAATTTAATTAAATTAAATTAATATAGCAAATGAATTTTCCGTCGCCGAAACCATTAATTCACCGGCGGAATTAATTTCCGTCGGTAAAAGAAAAAAATAGCGGCGGAAATTGACCCGTCGGAGCACTGCGACGAGCTGGTAGCGGCGGACCACCGACGGAATTTTTCCGTCGGTGATTTATTTTAGCGACGGAAATATAATTTTAGCGGCGGAAATTTCCGTCGCTAAATGACCTTTTTCTGGTAGTGTCATTCATCAATTTCAGTTTTATTTATCCATGATATCAAATATGTACACATTTTTTTATATATAATTTCCTTAAAATAGAATCTCAACAAAAAAAAAAAAAACTAATTTTGTGTTTGGTAAGCTTTTTTTCTTTATTGTTTGTATGTGTGTTACGGTGTGTATTCTTAATTTTGTTGTTGCCATGTCTAAGTGTGTGTTGTATTTTTATTTATGTCTTTATGAAAATTAGTTTTATTTATTTAAATTCTATTTTAAGGAAATTATATTTGTTGTTGCCATGTCTAAGTTTGGTTCATGTATTTTTTGGTATTGTTGCTTCTATGTCTAAGTTTGGTTCCTGTATTTCAAGAATTTCCAGTTTGATCTATATATTTGTGAAGTTTTCAAATTAATCACTTCAAATGAAAAATGACCATTTTAACGGATAAAAACTAACTTGATTAGTGATAATGATCATAAGTAAAAATAAATAAATAAAGAGTTGGATGTGTTGAATAAAAAAAATACTCCCTCCGTCCCGGAGAACATTACTCCTTTCCTATTGAGAACGGAAAATAAGAAATAATGTTATTAAAGTATGTGTTGTGAGTGGGAGGAGAGAGAATGAGTGGAGAGAATAGTAAATTATAATGGTGTTGTGAGTATTAAAATAATGTAGGAGAGAGAATGAGTGGAGAGAATAGTGATTTAAGGTTTCCTTTTTAGGAAAGTGGGACTTTAAAGAGGGACGCCCAAAATAGCAAAAGGGGTAATGTTCTATGGGACGGAGGGAGTATGAATTTGATGATCAAATCTAAGAAAACTGAAGAGTTGATTTTTTTATTTTTTTTTTGTAATTTTTCCTAAATTTTATTTTACAACTTAGGAAGTACCACTAAAACTATTTAAATATTATAAAAATGTAATCCAATTATAATAATAGTAGCATATATGTCAATGATGATTTTTTTTATCATACAATCATTAAAATTATTCAAATAGTTTTTGAATGTTAAGTTGAAATTTTGATTAAATTCAGATGTAAGTTATTTGTTATTATCAAACAAACTTAAGTATTAAAGTTTAGCAAATTAATAATTTCAGCTATACATTTTAGAATTTGATTTTCAGTTTTACCAAACAGGTCAAAGTGTGAAAAAAAACTAATAATCAACATTCATCCATATGAAGCCACAATAGTCGGATCACAAAGGTTCTAATAAGCTAAAAATGAATGTCAAAATCTTACAAAAAACGCGTTTTTTTTCTAAACTTAGAAAAAAACTTATTTTGTTTCCCCCGCTATGCCAGTGTTAGTATTACAAAGTGCCAGTGTAAACAAGTGTCAGTGTTAATTTAACAAAGTGTCAGTGTAAAAAAAGTGTCAATGTTAGTATAACAAAGTGTCAGTGTAAAAAAATGCCAGTGCATGTATATTAAGTGTCAGTGTATAAAGTGTCAGTGTTAGTGTAATAAAGTGCCAGTGTTAGTGTAACAAATTGACAGTGTAAAAAAGTATCAGTGCATATATATTAAGTGTCAGTGTAAAAAGTGCCAGTATTAGTGTAAAAAGTGTCAGTATTAGTGTAACAAAGTGCCAGTGCATGTATATTAAGTGCCATTGTATAAAAGTGTCAGTGTTAGTGTAACAAAATGACAGTGTAAAAAGTGTCAGTGTTAGTGTTATTAAGTGCTAGTATAAAACATGTTTTTCCTAAACTTAGAAAAAAATGCGTTTTTTTTTAAGGCCAACTCAAAATGAATTTCATTCGCTTGGAAAGCATTTCCAAAATCAATCCCACAAAAATATCATTCTTTACAAATAACAACTTTTTTTTAATTTTTTTATAAGAAAAATTAAGTTGATATAAATATTTGATTAATGTTCTTTTATAAAAGTTAAATGGAATTATCTGAGCTGAAATAATATAGAATGTAGGCCAATCAATCAAAAGTAATGATCCAACAAAACCCTTGTACCACTACTCATTCTAATTCTTAACCATAGTATAACTTTTTCCTTTCAAAATAAAAATAAAAATAAAAATCATACCCCTCGATCCCAAATTGATCTTCCAATTTTTTTTTTTTTTTTGTCATTTACACGAATGTAGTTTAAGCAATAATTTTAATCTAATATAAATTATTATTGATAATATTTATATTGATATATAACATGTTTTAAATTTTCATAAAATTAATTAAAACAATCTAATATTATTATTATTCAAAATAGCTTCGTATTAACTGTTATAACAGATCTACGTAGAGACAAAAAATAAATAAATCACACAACACAAAGATATACGTGGTTCACTAACTTGGCTACGTCCACGGGCAAAGGACAAGAATATTATTTATCAACCGGCAATCACCAAATACAATCTCTAATCTAATGCACGAACTTCTTGATTATAAGAATTCACAACTGTGCAAACCATAGAGAAACAAAGAACCAAAAAGAACCCTAGAATTATTAATATGCCTATCACACTAGAGGTTACAAAACTGTTAGGAAATAAGATGTATTTATTCTTCTTATTCCTAACTCTGTAGGATTTTCTGATCCTGCACAAAATTTGTCGTTGATCAGGCTCAAAACCACTATCGCGCGATCGCCCCCACATAGCGTGCGATCGCCCCCTTTGTACAGGCGTTTGGGGCGATCGCCCTTCTTGCCTTGGCGCAGTCACTCCTTCCGTCCGTAATATGTCCTTGTTCAGTCCCCTAATTTGTTCTCAAGTTAGATGGCATCAAACCCCACAAATCTCCACCTTGACATCTAACATCCGGATCACAAAACCAGAACTCCCCTCTGCCTCAGATGTGTTATGCCAAACACCAAACTTGTCCTTCGGACAACCAAAATTTGTATCTTTCTAGACGCCCAAATGTGTTACGCCGAACACCAAAACACTTGCTGCAACAGTTGATCAGACCTGTTCAACAAGTAAACAAACGTGTCTACCAGACACCCAAATGTATCCTTTTGGACACCCAAAATGTGCTATCCGAGTACACCAATGTGTCTACAAGACACCCAAATGTGTCACTGCAATAGGCACTCAAAATTGCCCCGACTGGCAATTGAGCAAATCTAGTCGACATTGGATCTTGCTAACCCAAACAAATGAAACAACCATATCCGTCGAATCCCAAACAGTATGTACCTTTTTCTCGATTCCTTCCTTGCTTTCTAATTGTGTGTGTTGACTTACTAACCGTGGCTTGCCCATTTCAACTCCACCTTGAGTAACTTGCTGCTCACCTGTTTGTCAACCACCTCACACGAAGCCATGCAACATGATTCCTTCAGATGTGTCTCTATCATACCCTCTGTTGTACGATGCTCGACACCAAAAAATGTAGAACCTTGGAGGATGTACAAGGTACCTTGTTTTACCCATGTAGACATTTATTGCTCCAACTTCACCTTTTAAACTGTATCCCATCTTATTTAGTTGATTAAGTGATATCAGATTTTTCGTTACTTCAGGAACATGTCTAACCTTGTTCAACGTACAAAACTTACCAACCGAATTTCGCACCCTTATGAAACCCATGCCAACTACCTTGCAAATAGAACCATTGGCAATATAAATATCACCCCTTCCGTTTCCTCATTTGTTACAAACCATTCCATGCGCGAACACATGTGATAAGAAGCCCCGGTCATAATCAAGAATCCACATATCTCATACATTTGTCTTCTTCGGTTACTAGGGCATATTCCTCCTAATCGTCATCTGCCATAGCTGCAGCTAACACAAATTGCTCGCTCTTATTCAGCTTGGGACATTCTCGTTTCCTATGCCCATTTTTCATGCAGTAATTGCAGACATCTCCATGTATTGGACCCCTTTTAGAAAAATCCTTGTTTCTCCTACATTGGCCCATATTGCCTTCTGCAACCAAACATGTTGAATAAGATTCTGTAGATAAACCGCTAGCTATGCGGCACAGATCTCTGGTCTTGAGATTATTCTTAACTTCTTACAAAGTAACCGTATCCTTACCATTAATGCATGAATTCACATATCTCTTATATGACAATGGTAATGAGACATACAATATAAGAACAACATCCTCATCTTCAACCTTAACATCAATATTACGCAATTCAAGTAATAAACATGTAAATGATCTATGTGATCCCTAATGGGCGTACCTTCCATCATTCGGAGAGAATACAGCTTCTGCTTCAGATATAACTTGTTAGTCAATGATTGTGTCAGATACAATCTTCCAACGTAAGCCATAGAGCACCTCCGGAATCAGTATCTGCAATATCCGCCAAAACATCATCATCTAAGCACCTAATGATTTTAGAGTAGACTCTCTCATTTAGCGCGATCATCAGATCTGTTGCTTTCTTCTCAACTGCCTTCCCCGAACCCTCTATTGTTGCAGCCGCGATATCACTTGTGGAAACTGCTACTTCTTTGCCATTCGAATTCTGGCGATTCTTGATTGCAGCAGGCACCGGAGCCCACAAATCCTTGTCTTTCAACAATGCCTTCATCTTTATCTGCTAAAGAGAAAAACTATTTTTCCCATGAAACTTGTCATCTGGTGATTCAATTCATGATCCCATCTTCTTCTGTAGCGGAAAATCCCTAGACCTTTATCAACCTGATCGACTCTGATACCAATTTGTTATAGCAGATCTATGTATAAGACATAAAATAAATCAATCACACAATATAAAGATATACGTGATTCACCAACTTGCCTACGTCCACGGACAGAGGGCAAGAATATTATTTATCAACTGGCAATCACCGAATACAATCTCTAATCTAATGCACGAACGTTTTGATCACCAGAATTCACAATTCTTCAAACCCTAAATTTAGATAAACAAAGAAACAAAAAGAACCCTAGAATTATTGATTTGCCTATCATCTAGAGGTCACAAAACTGTTAGGGAATATGGTGTATTTATAATGTCTATTTCTAACCATGTAGGGTTTTCCGATCCTACACAAAATCAGACGTTGATTAGGCCCAAAACCACTGCCGCGCGGTCGCCTCCACATAGTGTACGATCGTCCCCTTTGTACAGGCGTTTGGGGCGAACGCCCTCCTTGCCTTGGCGCGGTCGCTCCTTTCGTCTATTACAAGAATTACAAAATTGTTCTTTTTTAATTCCCTAATTTATTCAAGTTATATAATATCAAATCCAACATTAACAATAAAAGAATGAAAAGCCAAGCCAAAGGAGTATGAGGGAGTAATGGACTTTTGTGACCACCCAGCAGCTACCCAAATTTGAACCAAGTGTGGCTAGTGGGTAACACAAGTCATTCTCAGTGAATATATGTTTTCAGTATCAGTTTTTTTAATTAAGGATGGATGTATTTTACTTCTTTCTTTCTAATAGTTTGATTTACACTTTGGGTTGGGTAAAGAAAAATATTAATAGAATAATTGTGGTGAGTATGAAAAATAAGGTACAGCAGAAAGTGACATATGAAATAAATAAAGTAAAAATTTAGGCTCCGTTTGTTTGGGGGAAAATGTTTTCCGGAAAACATTTTTCCCATTTTCCGGTGTTTGTTTCGCACTGGAAAATTGAGAAAATGTTTTACGCTAAACATGTTTATCTCATTTTCCGAAAAATATTTTCATTTTTCGGAAAACATTTTGCAGGAAATCATTTTTCGAAAAATGTTTTACGCTAAACAAACGAAGCCTTATTAGGAGTATGAAAGTGGATGCGCTTGCAACCCATATGATATATGATAAGAGTACAGTACATTGAAACAAGTAAATTACACCAAAATAAAAAATAAAAAAAATTGAAAGAAATAAAAGAAGAAGACTAATTTTCAATTAAAATGGATAATGACTACACAATAAGGTCCACTTAATTAGAAGGTGGTTAGTCTGCATGGATGTCACTGATGAGTGTTAGGCATAATTGCGCGACATCGATTCTCCACATCTTTTCATAAATAAATCTTGTTCCACATTTTTGTTTCATAACAAATCTTATACTGACATGGTTTGTCTTGTTGCCTACAAGACAATAAACATAAAATATACTTACTCCTCCGTCCCAAAATTATTTTTTCACTTTTTTTTTTCGTTGATACGAATGTACTTTGAACAATAATTTGATAAATTTAATTGTCCTAATAAAAATTTAAAACTTGTTATTAATACACTGTTATAAGTACTACAATAATTTGTAGCCAATGTTTGATTAACATGAACGACATGAGTAGACAGTACATGAATAAGTAATCTATTGTTTCGAAAGTCATAGAAATCCAAATGAAGGACGACGGTTATTAAATCATCTAGGCATGGATGGATAGTCCAGATCTCGACAATAGAATTGCCTATGAGCGTCTGTGCACGAAGAGATCTGGACCATCCATACCCAGATGATTTAGTCTCATTTGGATGCCTACGACTTTCGAAATCGTAGGCCCTAGATCTATTAGATTACCTCTAAGCCATCTTAGACAGCATTGTGCTGAATAAGTCAGCTTCATACTTAACATAATGCTTCTTCTTTTCTTTAAGCTCCTTGTATTCAACCTTTATATCTCTGTCAGTTGATTATAAATCATCACAAATTACCCTAATATTGAATTTAATATATATATATATATATATATATATGAAAAAAAAAAAGGTAAAAATATAATTTGTTCGACGGAAGAAGACATGCATACCTGTTGTTAGGATCGATTTGCAGAGCTCTTTTGATGTCTTCTTCGGCCTTTTCAAATTCAGATGTTCTAAGGTACGCTTGTGCCCGTCTATAAAGAGCTTTCACATTCAACTTGTCCGAATCTAATACCTGATACAGAGTTTACGGAGTAGAAAATGACTTACAAGTATAGTGATTAGTGAATGCAGATGCAAATGCGAACTAGAGGGCGTAAACCTTGGTGCATAGTTTTAAAGCTTCAATATAATCGCCTAGTTTGAGTTTGCAAGCCGCATTATTCAAATTGCATGATAACCGCAAAGCATTTGCTTGAGACTTCTCATCATCGTTGAAAGAATGGTCATACTCAATGTACTTCAAAGCCTGAAATATTCAGTTATAAAGAAAAAAAAAATTCGTTTTAGTTTGCATAGTGATATGTTCTGCTACCTCCGTCCCAATATGAGAATAGCATCTGACCGAACATCCAAATTAAGAAAACTATTTAAATTCTACTAGTTTCCTGAATTATCCTTCTGAACATTTGAATTCAAACTAGACGGGAAAATAAATGTTAATATAGTCAAAGAAGGTTCGAAACTAGCCTCAGAGTTCTAATAACATGCCTTGTCATATTTCTTGGAGGCTTGCAGAAATTCCCCACACTTGAACAGAACATTTCCATCATGCTTCTGCTTCTCACAAGATGCTATTTTTTCGTGCGTGTCCATCTTCCAAAATGGTTTTTCCTATTTTCATGAACAAAAAAAATGGAACGGGCATTCGAGTTTGTTTAGTTATAAGTCAAGAATTCAAAAAAAAAAAAAAAAAAAGTCGGAATGAGAGTATGAAAAGAGCTGGTGTTAATATTTTCTCTCGAAAAGCAAAAGTTTATCAAGTTATTTGTACAAACCTTAGAGAAGTCTATTAATTGGACTTCATAAGAAAACACGGATTCTGCAGAACTAAGGGTCACGATTGCTTGTTCGCCTTTTTGCATCGTCATAATCGCCCTGTCCAAACCTTCATTCACGTGTTCTGAAATAGGATTTTAGAAAACTGCATTACACAGAAACGGAGATACTTCAAGAAATAACCAGTTTTTAGTGCTTATAATTACCTTCGGAACATACATACTGAAATGGTTCTTCTTTGGATCCCTTTCTCTCAAATACAGTTCCATCTTCAAGTTTACCAACGTAAGCCACTTCAAATAAAGACACGTCGATATGTCAAGAAATAAGACCATATTTGGACAGATAATCCATTTTCTGGTTTTAGGCTTTCATAGTCCCAAAAGAAAAAAGGTTTTACTCAAAATTTGTAAGAAACGGATTTTTTTTTTAAATAAAATTAAAGAAATTATTACCTTTAACAAGAGAGCCCTCATGAGGATGAGCAAAAGGTTCTCCAGAACTGATAATCTTTTTGAGAACCTTCTTATCTCCCATGACATCAACGACACTTTTCCATGCTACAAGCTCAAGACGGATGCTTAGATTTGACTTTGAGACGGGGTCAAAACCATGTCCGTTTTCTTCTTTCAGACTTTCTGTAAGGCCATCTTAAAGTGAAGGAAGTAAAGTCAATTGTTTGTTAATAATGCATAGATAACACAGAGTTCATTTTATTTAACGAAAAAAAGTCGTTAACTTACAGGAGAACTTAACGGAGAGCTCTGCCTTCTCACTCTTTCTCATAGTCTTCACTGCTTTGCTCATGGCAGGACAGAGATAACCTTAAGGCACACAAAACTCTCTAGGATTAAGTCTTCTACGCACAAGTAACTAAACAAAAAATATGTAAGAGATGTGATATAATTTAGAGAAACTGCCGCTGTAGAATCTAACATACCTTTCAATAGACTGAATTCCACACCATCCTCGTTAGATTTAGAGAAAACGTCTCCATTTTCAAGCATTGCTTCGTACTTAACTAAAGATAAAAAAAATACTATCGATTCACTATACATCAGCTAAATCCGAAATAACATAAAGGTCCATCGACATTCTGAAACATCATACATTTCTCAAGCTCCGGTTTTAACCATTCATGTATATTTTTAGCAGTTTTAAACATTGTTATTTACATATGTATACATTATCCCCAAAAAACAGAAGTAGGATGGTTTAAATTGCCGAAAATATAAACTAAATATTCCTACTTTTAGCAATAATGAGTTTGTATCTAAAGTACAATAGTTAAAACTGCTTAAAAATTACATATGGTTTAACGAGAAAAATGAAGAATTGTTACCTATAACTTCATCAGCTTCTTTAGGAGTAGCCCATCCCTCACCTTCCCTTAATATTTTCTTTAATATTCCTCCATCCCCTGTAATGTCCCGGATTGCGTTCCATGAAACCATCTCAATGTCGAATATCAGTGTTGAATTTGGAGGGATTGAAGGAGAAGATCCTAGCTCTCCATACGCCAACTCAGGTGGAACCGTGAACGTTGATCTTTCTCCCTTCTTCATAGTAGCAATTCCTTCATCCAAACCTTTAATAACTTCTCCTGCAATGCACAAACTATAAATAAATGCCTCCAAAACTATACTGCTCACACAAATTTGGAAATTCATATTTGGACGGAGGGAGAAGTAAATAAGCTAACTATTAGCAGTAAATTATTGGCCAAATTTTATTACTCCCTCCGTCCCAAAATCGTTCCAAAATGAATGACCAAAAAAATCAATTTTTTACGGAAAATAGGGGACATGGGAAGCCAAATAAGAAAACATAAAAGCATTACCCTGTCCAAGAATGAAGATAAATGGTTTTCCTTTATCCTGGCTCGAATCAAACCAATCGGAATCTTGAAGCAGCCGTACACTGAAGTGAACTGCGAGAGACAAAAATTGAATCCAGTTATTGAAAAAACAATTTAGGATATTGTAGGATTTGAGAATCAATCTGTAAATAAAACCTTGAACTTCATCTCCAGGAGCGGGTTTTTGCCAAGAATTTCCCTTTTGAAGAATGCGTTTCTGGAGGCCATTGTTTCCGATGTGGATTAGTGTTTCCGGTGAACCGGCGGTCATGCTATCTTGTTTTTTACCGTCAGGGATTTTTTCCATTTAATTGGGAGTTTGGGATAGAGATGATGGGGTTTTAGAGGAGAATGTGGTTGTTCTGTTCAAGATAAGCCGTTGGTTTGTTTCCCTCCATTCCATTAGTTGTGGGCAATTACCAAATCATCCCTCGCCCTAACAAAAATGACCACCGACAAGAATTTTCGAAATCGATCACCGGGTCCTCTCATTGTAAATGGACACGCATGCTCTTGCTAGATTTGGCAAAATTACACATATGCCATTAAGTGACGTGGACGCGTGTGGTCAATTCCCCTACCCCCTCTGCGCTTTCTTTCTCTCTTTTTTTTTTCCCTCAAAACTTTAAAATGAAATATCTTAAGATCTAGAAGTCAAAAAAAAAAAATCTGAAACCACCGTTGTTTTCGTATCGTCATTACGAATCAAACTAGTAACATCAACATATAATTTGGAGCAAATTTGAGAAGTTCACAATTGTTTTTGATAAGTTCACAGTTATTTTTCACATTTGTTCCAAAAACAATTAAGAAAAGATCACATTTGTTTTAGCTAAATTCATAATTTCTGCATGAAAATGACTATCATATACTTAATTCACAGATTTTTTTTAGTTAAGTTTACAGTTGTTTTAGTTAAGTTCACAGTTGTTTTTAGTCTTTTATAGCCTTTATTTTTGCAATTTTATAAGATTATTTGACATATTTGTTAAGTTCCCTGTTATTTTTTTGTTAAGTTCACAGTTATTTTAGTCCTTTATGGGCTCTATTTTTGCAATTTTATAAGATTATTTGACATATTTATTATGTTCACAGTTGTTTTTACTTAAGTTCATAGTTGTTTTTAGTCTTTTAGGGCCTCTATTTTTGCAATTTTATAAGATTATTTGATATATTTGTAAAGTCCGCAGTTATTGTTAGTTAAGTTTATAGTCGTTTTTAGTCTTTTATGACCTCTATTTTTAAATTTTATGAAATTATTTGACATATTTATTAAGTTCACAATTATTTTTAGTTAAGTTCACTGTTATTTTTTAGTTAAGTTTACAGTTGTTTTTAGTTAACTTCACAACAACTTCACAAATCTGAAAAATTGTACTAATGGACCTAGTCAGAATGAGAAGAATCAAAAGGACCAAAAAACCGACTACTCGAAAAGCTAGCAACCAAGCAGGATGTATTCCTTTCAAACAAGGCTTCCAAACTTCGTCAGCATATAGTATTCCTACGAGAAAACATATTGGAAGTTCTCACGAATATGAGATACAATGTTTATATAGTAAAAGTCAAAGTTAATTTTTGTGATATTTCCAGAACATTATAATCAAATTTCCAAATGTTGACTAATGATAATAATTGAGTACAGAAGTAGAAATTGGAACTCAGGGAAATTTAGCTTGATTTTTTGCATACGGACATCTGTCCTCAAACTACCCAATCAAAATGCCTATGATTTGGGAACAATGTTAGAATAAGAGTTGATGCTGCAGGAATTGTGCTTATCAATCTTCCTCCACGTGGCAGGACGAATCACCTGACTCCTTGACCTGAAATCAGAACCCACGACTAGCCGGATGTGTCTCCGGCGAAGACCCTCGGGCGTGAGAGTAAGAACACAGTTGTATAAAGCTCAAAATGTATTGAATAAATGAATTCCAATAGCAAAATGGCAGTTACCTTTCACCGTTTGGTAGTGATGAAGTATTTATAGACAAGAGTGGTGTATTTTTGGGGAGGCGACATGTGCTCCGTGATTGTAGTGGCGGTTATTGGTAATGGGAACGTGTCTATAACGGCCCCTGATTTGTAGGGATGTGGTTATGAGAATAGTTCAACCAAATACGCCGGCCAGTATCAAGTCGTCACTTGTTGTTTAGGTCGAGGTCACCATTCGAGGAATGGTCGACCTGACTGTCGGGTAGAGCATGGTTCGTACCCGAGTTGTAATCTGGATTACGAGGTCGGACTAAGTTAAGTCGGGGCCTGGTGGGCCGGACCATGGGCTTAGTCGACTGATCCTTGAGATGGGCTTTGGGCCCTGTTTTGGTTGGGCCATCCTCATTGAGGATGTGAGAGTCAATGCTGTCTGTGATTGGGCTTTACCCGCTTGGCCCAACTCGACACTTTTGGTATGTTCAAGAGTAGTTTCAGATCTTTTGAGAATTATAAAATGTTTAAAAGATACCAAAGTTTGTTAATGAGCAGCTCTCTAGTCTCCACCAATTAAAAAATAACAAGAGAAATACTACAAAAGAAAAATAAAGAAACGTAATAACTGTTCAAGTCATATTACAAATGTAACAATCATTTTCTTGTGGGAAGTTCATATCACCCGCCTGTTTGAATTCTTTGTTCCTCACAAAATGTGTCTGATTATAATCTGTCTTGAATTCCTGCAACAGCGCCTCAAATTTTGCCTCATTCAAGTTCTTGTTCATCTCCGTGTTGAACAACATCTCTATCTCCTCGAAATCTGTAGTGTAAAACCTAGGGGTTAGCAGCGATTCGTTTATTGATTTCTTGTATTTCCCTCCACCGCCGCCGGTCATATCTTTTTAGGGGCGACAACAGAAGACATTCTGAGGACGAATGATGATGACCTGGTGGCCGGAAATGGCCTATTGTAATCGAATCTCAATATGGTTGCCATCATCATCTCTGCTGCCATGGTTGGATTGGAGTTTGAAAATGGAATGTGTCACGGTTGTATATAATCTAATCCAATCCATTTTCTTACTTGGTTGGCTGTCAATTTGTCTTCTGATTTCCTTTTCAAAATTACCTCGACCACCAGACAGTGAAGCTACCATTTACTGTTTCAAAACGATAACGTTATCGCCGTTCTAGCTAGCATCGGCGATGAAATCCAGTGGCCGTTGGCCAGGGATGAAGCTGTGGTGAAGCTTGATGAGCCGCATTACTTTTTTACCCTCTGTGTCCCGCCGGAGTATGGTGAAACTGACACCGCCGGTGGGTTTCAGTCGGATAATTTGTTGAAAGGGCAGGAGAATTTGTTGAAGGATTAGGATATGGTGTTGGAACAGTACACTGTGAAGAAGGTGGAGGGAGAGACGGCGGGGAGGTCGCTAGAGGGGAGGGAAGGATCGTCGGGGGGGAAGGGGAAGGGTCGCCGGAATGCATGATAGAGAGAGAAAGTGAGAGAAGAGCGAGCGAGAGAGATGATGGTTTTTTATTTTTAGGTGTGGAGTAGTTTGGGTAGTGAAGGATTAGGTGGAATTTTGATTATGATGTCGGACTAGTTGGTTAAATTCCAAACTCCTTGTCTAAATTGATCTTTTCACTTGGGGTGAAGGACTCAGTGGTAATTTCCCCTTATTTTCAAGCGTGATTGGTATAGTATACTCAGATACAAATTTTTATTTTGGATGTATCATTTATAAAGAAACACTTCTAAAATGATTTTTTTTAATACTTCTTTATTCATGAAATTCAATTATTATACTCACAATAAATAATTAGGACTTCGAACCTAGGTTCCCTCGATCAGACCAAAAACCCATAATACTTGTAGTTTTAGCAGAGATTTTTATCCCAAAATACTTGTAGTTCTGAAGCTTTTTATAAAACTTTGACACAATTTGCCTAAACTATTTATAATTGGTTAGTTGTCGGTGTAAAAACATTTAATTACCTAGTTACTTGAAATATTTAAAGGGTAACTTTGTCATTTTGATATGTACTAATTGTTTTTCTTAATACGTGTGAAAAGTCTTATACTACAAGTATTTTGGGACGGAGGGAGTATAAACCAACGTTGCTCATATACATATACGTAAGGTATAACACTAGAATTACTTTTATTTTTAGGTATAAGAATAATTTTTTTTTCACGAGTTTTCACATTTTCTTAAATAATAATAATAAATTCTCATATTTTATTAAATAGTCCGCTTCTATACCTAAAGTATAAAACTATAATTACTTTTATACCTAAAGGGGTTGTATTTATAAGGAATTTTGATTTGGATTTTAGGTGTATGTGAGCTTTAGTAAATTATGTGGGTTTATATAGGATTTTCTTTTGGTTGAGGGGGCATTAAAGAATTAAACAAAATAAATATTCATTTACTATTACTTGATAAGATTATGTAAAATTTAGGTTTACTTTTTGAATATCTTTTTATATTTATCTTAGGATATTAAGTAATTTGAATCTTCTAAATCAACTTAGGTTTAAAGTAATGGGATTTACTTTTTGTATTTCAATTATAAATAGTAGTTGTAATAATAATTGAATTAATGAATGAAAATATTTCTTTCATATCTTTCATATGTATCATCTGCCCCTTGATCAAAAAACCCCACCTTCCGCCACCACCACCCAACTTTCACTCGGTTCTCACCAATTTCGGGAAATCCTATTCCGGCAACCAATCCCTCCTCATCTGACACCATACACACTAGTAATTCTTTCTATGGATGTCCACACTTACACCACCGCTGATCGCACCACCAACTCTACCTCTCATTTTCTCACTCATAAACCTAACTCAAACTATTTTAATGGCAATTATCAATATTGCCGCTGCATGAGACATGATACGTCTCAATGCCACCAATTCAAGAGGGATTACCCGACTGTTACTTTTCCTTCTATAACACCATCTATGAACCCCAACCCTAAAGTCCATCTGCCCGCAATAACCTCCCACCACTACCCTAGGAAAAACCCTAGTCCTAGCAATACCCTAACCTCGGCAAAATCCCAACAGCCACATCTTCCCAAACCAATTGTTGCAACCTATGAAGTAACCCCACCACCAATCACACCAACTATCCACCATCTCCAACCTCAAGTTCACATCGCTACAATCCCTCCCACCATCTTATCCACATCCTCAACATTAGTTTATTACATAAACTAATCTTAACCCATGTTTTGTATCTTATTTAATATTTTTGTATATTTATTAATATTTACTGTTAGATCAATATAAAAAACTACATTACATAGACTACTCCTAACTCCCATTTTGTACCTTATTTAATATTAATTTCATTATTTGTTATCTTCATTACAATAAACAAATAAACAAGTTCTCTACACGATCGACATTGTAAAGTGTTTTTCTTCATTCGACATCTCTCTTCCTTTAGTCTCTGAATTTCCTCTCAAACACCCGCATCTTTTGCTATTCATGTGTGATCACGAAAAATTTAAATAAATCTGATAATAACTTGCGGTTTGAATCGTGGTTTGAAACATAGTATAAAATGTGATATGAATTGTGGTCTAAACTTTGGTTTAAACCACATAAGGTTTGGTTTGATTTGACTTAGTTCGTTTTGAATTTTTTCATGATAAGTTTGATTTGAAATTTTTTCATTATAACTAGTGGGTCAATGTAACTAGTGGGTCAATGTGTAAATTCCCCCAAACCTAACTAAAACAAACCATTTACAATCTAGTAGTTGAAAATACATAAAATTATTCCTTAATCCTCATTATTTTTATATTCTTTCCATAAATGTCATGTTGTTGAAGTGTTAGGAAGTTCAATGTGAACATTTTTTTCTTTGATTTCTACGTGACTAGCAATGAATTCTTGAAAGCAAATAATTTAATCAATTTCGTCAGAATTGTTGATGCTGCTTGTAATTGCCCATCTAATATTATAAAGTGTCATTTCTAATATTATAAAGTGTCAGATATTCAAAATAACACTTGTAAACATTCCAAAACTGGTACTTATAAATATTCTAACGGACACTTTTAACACTTGCTAAAAGAGGATTAGTGATAGTGTTAAAAATTGTCGGTGTTAGTGATAGTGTTAAAAATAGTGTCAGTTATAATATTGAAAAGTGTTAGTTGTATTGTCGAAAAGTGCAAGTGAATTTTTATAAGTTTCATTTATTTACAAAAATGTTATATCATTCTTTTTTTAAAAGTTTCAGTTATTTAAAAAAATTATTTACAAAAATGATACCGCATATTTTAAAAAGAAAAAGAACTTTCGATCTTAGCCCAGCTGATTGTGGCCCAAGCCGGCTCTCCGCATAAACCTTATCCAATCCAAAACGGATAAAGGCGGGAGACCAACCAACCGCCAATCTTCAAATCACTAACTCAATCGGAAACGATGGCGTCCGCATCGTTTAATTCCATTTTCTCCACCTCAAACCCTAAATCAACCAAATCAGTTCCTTCTTCATCATCCCTCAAGTCTCATGATATCATCAAACAACAAAAATTGGCTCCCGCCGCTAGACGAGAATTCCTTAAAAGAGGATTATCTATGATTCTTCCACTCACAATTTTGCATACAGCGCCGCCGCATTCCGAAGCTCGGGAGATCGAAGTTGGTTCTTATCTCCCTCCTTCGCCGTCTGATCCCGCTTTCGTCCTCTTCAAAGCGTCTCAGAAGGACACTCCGGCGCTTCGGGCAGGTACATTTTTTTGTTATTGTTCAATGAGAACGATAACGTAAGAGCTCTTGTGATTTTCTATTGTGAACTATTTTTTCCTCATGTTTTGAGTCCAGTGAATGTAATTTACTGCATTTTAGTAGGATTGGGGTTTCGATTGAAAATTAATGCTCCCTATGCCCTAAGATGATTTCATTTTGAAAATGTTGACATGTACAAATTATTATTCTCCTTATATCTTCTTATAAACTAATACTCCACATATAAGTATAAACTGAAAGATGACATTTTCTGAAGGAGAGTTTTGGGTATTGAGAGTATGGAGGAGTCGGATCTGATTTCTTATGAGCAGAGTAAATGAAGGTGTGAGGTGAAGTATAATCTTGATGAGCTTCTTACATGTGAGGATATTAGTTGGCCCCAAAAGTCCAAGGTCAATTGGGTTAGAGAAGGTGTTTACAATTCTACGCTTTTCCATTGGGTTGCAAATGATAAGATGTGAAGTTACACTTTAGAGTTAAAACTAGATTCCGACGAGAGAAAAAGAAGCACACACACAATAGCTTAAAGCTAAATTCAATCACTAATCAATCCATGTTTGAATAGCTTCAGGGCCGGCCCTGTGATATTCGGGGCCCTTGGCCGGTAACTTTGGATGGGGCCTTTCAGTTTCTAATATAATTTCTTCTATTTTTTTTAAATTAAGAAAAAATAACAAACGTAAAAGATAATAAACAAAATATTCTGAATGCTAGTTCTGGTATAATAAAGAAAGAAAATTTGACCACCCCACAATAGTAATTTAATAGTCATAAGAGGGAGGGGAGTGGCTGGCGGAAAATACTGGGGACCTGCTAATCTTATCATCAACATGGTCTGATGATACCAATTGAAGTAAAATGTGGACTTGTTACATGAGTGACAAAAAACCTGCAAGCCATCTTCACAAGAAACTGGCATCTTTCGATTGATCCAATCCAAAATTCAGAAATCTTCAATGATCAATAGAGAGATTAAATGCTATTCCACAATTATTTATCTACTAAACTATTCTAAAATACTAGGATAAGGAGATAATGATAGTTAAGGATTAGAGAAACTAATACTCGAAAGAAGAGAAAAATACTATCACCAATCCTACTTGTTTGTAAGTAGTCCTTGTGGGGTTATGTCACGTGGGTTAAAGTTGGTGGTATACAAACCACCAAAAGGAAGAAAAGGATCTGGTGTTACATGTATTCCAGTTGCCCATGAACGCTATGTTACCTGGATTTGTCTATGAGGATTGGATACAGGTACGGATTGGAGTGCCAGGTTCTCCAAAATTTAAGGTCTTACACCAAATGGAGTGTAAAATAGCCACACCCATGTAGTTACATAGCATAATTGAAGGGTGTTACAGAGCATAAATGAGTGTCCATTTTTGGCTTTTAAGACATTTTAAAAGGCCGACTTTTAAGCAATTTTGTAGCAAATATACATAAGCACCCATACCGTATTGACTTTTAATATTGAAAGTATAGACTGACATACTGAAAGAAATTGAGTAGCTAAGATTGACAAGTGAAAACACAAATACCTCGTGGGAGTCCTGGTGTGATAGCACCACCAGTACAAAAAGCAGCGAAATAAAAACTTTAAGAAAGTAAAACTCAGATTTAAACACTTATTTACAGCAACTTGTTGTAGACAATAAATATCTTCTCTTTATAAACTCAATTGAGTGACGGTTACACGAACAATGTTAACAAGAGAAAAACAAAACAAACTAAAAAATCAAACAATCTCTCACACTAAACACTCCTTGATTCTTTGGAACTTAAGAGATTAAAGCACACAAAAACCGTGGCTATGAATGAGCCATGCGGTCTATATTATAGGAGAAGAGATCCTTGTTTGTAGGGAGTGATTTGCTTGATAAGATCCTCCATATTTAGACTTCTACCTTCGTTTGAACTCTTGTCAATCAAGTCAATCCTTCCTTATCATGGACTCTTTTCCTTGTGTGAGAGATACCTACAAAACAACCAAATATATACTATAGATATCCAAAATTCGGTTAGTAGGTCAGTTAATAAAATAAAACCTAAATTATAATATTTACCTATTTTAACTAATATCAAGAAAGTAACAAATCTATATTAAGTCAACCTTTGACTTGTCAATTGGGGACAAATTTTCTTAAAGGTGAATTTAGTATCTTTCTCAAATAAGTGAGACTCAAATGGGGACAAATTTTCTTGGAAAATAGACAATCATTTAAGAACAGACTTAATTGGAAACTCAGAGAGCTTGAGATGGTTGGGTCCTAACTTCTACATATATCCAAATCCTGTGTAATAGCAATCAGATACTATTGAAAGTCTGAGCATCCAACTGGAAATCAGTTGCCAATGGGTGGAGTTTCCTCAACATCTCGTGTATGGAGGTGCAAGACTTGTATTTTCTTTTTGTAGTTTAAGACAATGTTCTGCACCACATTGCGTATCAACTAAAACTTCTAGATTTGTAGCCAACTTAACATGATTTATAGTTCAAGTTCGACAGGTCTTCTGCTTAGTTATTTTCTCCTGCACTTGTTTATAATGGTTCAGTTTTCACATTTGGTTTGAATTACTCTCTCCCTAGTTCTCTTTTGAGCTCTCACTTTGATGCCTGGTGAATGAGAATATTGTGCCTATCCAGTTGGCAACTAGAGCACGGTATTATGTGAAAATATGATGGCACTCCCTCCGTCCCAGAATGAATGTCCAAAAAGTTTTCAAATTTGCTCTTGACCAAGAGCAAAATTGAATTTTTGTTTTAAATTCATTTCGGGACAGAGGTAGTATTATATTGAAGTTAAAGCAACACTAGTCATTTCAACAACCCTCTTTAACATTTTCCCAGTGTCTGTGGTTAAGTTCCTCCTTATGGTAATGAAACTTTGAATTTAGTTGCTTGCAGGAAATGTGGCGCCGTACCAGTTTATTCTTCCACCAAGTTGGAAGCAATTGCGTATAGCCAACATACTATCTGGCAATTACTGCCAACCTAAATGTGCAGAGCCTTGGATTGAGGTCAAATTTGAAGATGAAAAACAGGGAAAAGTTCAGGTGGTGGCTTCTCCTTTGATACGCTTGACCAACAAACTTAATGCAACAATCGAAGATATTGGGAGCCCAGAGAAGGTTATTGCTTCCCTTGGCCAATTTGTCACTGGAAATAGTTTTGACTCTGATGAACTAATTGAGAGTTCAGTTGAGAAGCTTGGGGATCAAACGGTACCATTTTGCTACTCAAGCATGCTTTCATTCCTTATGGCTTGCCTTTGTCTTGTCATCATACTACCTCAGTCCCAAATGAATGTCCAAAAAAATTCAAATTTGCTTTTGATCAAGACCAAATTTGAAAAGTTTTTGGACATTCATTTTGGGACGGAAGGAGTAATATTTATTTTTCATGTGCAACATACAAACCCTAAGTTCTTGTTTGGTACGAGAGAATTATGATTCCATTCCATGATATTTGCTCTATCATGGGATGAAATCTCTACCAAACTAGCGCTAGATACTAGAACATAATAGAGAGTAGTCTTATAGTTGAAGTACCTCTTCATCTGATTGTGCTTAAAGATAACAAATTACTTTAAAGGGAAACGGAACATTGGACTTAATGATAAAGCAAGATATTACACAAATTTCCTAGAGCTAAGAATGAGAGATCTGATATATGTTGCCAGTTTACTTTGTATGAACCTTTGTGGTGTGATAAGAGAAATAGGATCACATGGAAGATTTTTAAGGGCCATTTACCAAAAACTACTTTTGAAAGATGTAAATTACAAAAAAAAAAAAAAAAGTCACACAAGTTGGATATTTAAAAAAAAACACTTTAAATATTACAAGAAACTAATTTTTTTATTATTTATTTTTTTGTGTTTATCTGTCAAATAACTGATAAATGTATTTATCAATGTAAAATACATTTATCAGTTGTTTAACCAAAAAAGCAAGCACAAAATACTTTTTAAAAAACTGATAAATGAATTTATCATGCATTTATCAGTTATTTTAACTGAAAAAAGAAATTAAAAAAAAAGTAGTTTTTTTGTAATATCACAAATTGCAATTTTTTATTTTTTTTTTTGTAAATAGCATATTTTTGAGGTAGTTTTTGGTAAAAACTCCTTTTCTTTAACCCTGCTTAGTGAGAGATTTTCCGGAGGTGCATAAAGAATCGGAAGCTATTGAAAGTTGAAATTGTATGGCTCCATATTAATGGCACTGGTGACATTTTTCTGATCACGAAAGAAATTTATTTTTGTTTATCCAACCGCATTTGATGTAGGAGGGGCACGGGTAATACTTGCCAACAATTTGTTGGACATTATTGTACTTTTATATCTAAACTCTACTGCCAAAAATTTAGATGCAAACCACTGGTGAACCTTCACTAAAGTTGGGCATTGGATGCATGTCAATTGTTCGATTTAATTGGTTCACTTGATTTGACCGAGCAGCAGATGACTGTTCTCTTATAAGAGAACTTCTTTTGGATTTTCATTAGGATAATCATTCAAAGTAACAACAAAAATGGTAGTAAGATCTTTTTGGGACGGAGGGAGTACAATAGTTAGATGTATTTAGACCTCATCTTTGGCATTGTCTTTGTCTTACATCTACTCTATTATATTCTTTTTAAGCATAAGAATATACTCCTCTACTTCATTTGTGGCATGCTCGCTTTCGTTGAATATATTTCATCCATCAATGTTCTAATCTTTACCATTATGGCATACAACAGTACTACAATTATGTTCTGGAGACTCCATATGCGTTGACGGGTTCACACAATCTTGCTAAGGCAACGGCAAAAGGAAACACTGTCATCTTGTTTGTGGCCAGTGCGAGTGATAAACAGTGGCCAACTTCCCAGAAAACGCTAAAAGCTATGGTGGATTCCTTCCAGGTTTAGTTCTTGTGCACGTAAATTGGTTTATGATGACTGAAAATTCTTTTAACCTTTTATATATATGTACCATAATTATCAAGAGAGAATATTTTAAATCTACAGCACGGCAGAGTTTGTATAACAGTTTTTGTTGGTAAATTTATAAGGTGCCCAAGGAGATCTATAGAGTGGATAACTACCTCCGTCCCAAATTGAACGTCCAAAAATTTCAAATTTGCTTTCAACCGAGAGAAAATTTGATTTTTTTTTATATTTATTTTGAAACGGAGGGAGTAAGAACTTTAACTTGTGCACAGAGTTTGTATAACAGCACTCAATTGATTGAATTCACATTCACCTTTGTATTTATACAGTTTCACTTTGATTTTGATTGTCAATAATTTTGTTATCCCAATAAAATTTTATAAGTTATTATTAATTCATTATTAAAATATTATCAGGCATATTCCTCTATGCTCAAAGTCCGTCCCAAAGTAAAAGTCACATTAATTGTGTTTTGCACGTTTATTATTATTAAGCAAACAATAAAGACGGAAAGACACACAAAATGGGCAAACGATCCAATCCAAGTGGATTGAGGATATAATGACTTGGTCTTATAAAAAAATAGTTTTTTTCTAAGTTTAAGAAAAAATCATTTTTACACCGACACTTAATAATACATGCACCGGTACTCTTCACACTAACACTTTTTTATACTAATACTGACACTTTTTTACCCTACACCGGCACTTAATATACATGCACTGGCACTCTTTACACTGGCACTTTGTTACACTAACACTGGCATTTTTTTACACTGGCACTTAATATATATACATTGGTACTTTTTACACTGGCACTTTGTTACATTAATACTGACACTTTTTTATACTGACATTTTGTTACACTAACACTGACACTTTGTTACACTAACACTGGCACTAGCGGGGAAAACAAAACACGTTTTTTCTAAACTTAAAAAAAAGGAAAAACACGTTTTTTTTTGCCCTTTTTTGTTAGATTTTGGCCATTGTATAAGAATAAAGTTGTCCAAAACATTATTCATTATTTGCTATTTTGAAAATGGAACTCTTACTCCAACTCCAACACGGAGACGGAGGAAGATAGTCTCACTTATACTCGTGTATGAAAATAAGCATAAATTGTACCACCATAAGAAGTAGAACAATGTACCAAAAAAAAAAAAAAATAGTTGAACAAAAAGAGACCTCTTTCAAAGATTTAGCATGGCAAGAGACAGACCCATTTATTCCAAGTTTTTGTTAGATATCCACTCTGAAGACATATTATCAGAGTAATACTATATAATATAAAGGGTACAAAGGGGAAGCCTATCCCTACACACACACAGCGAGTATCCGGGGAAGGATCCCAACCATAAGGGTTACATGTAGTAGGCAAACATTACCATGCATTTATAGACTGCTTCCGCGACTCGAACCCGTGACCTCGAGATCACACAGCAACACTTCAACCGGTGCGCGGCAAGGAAAAACATTTTGAAGCTTTCTTTAGACTTAAACTACAACTAAGTTTCTGCTGCTATGCTATCTATCTACAAAAACTTGTCCCCATTTCCATCTCAAGTAGTCACTGCGTGAGTGGATCCCATGAGGGGAAGCATGCAGGAATATGTGACATACTTAACGCTGTCTGAAAGCACAACAACAAAAATTCTAGGGAAGGACGACTTCTTTCCCATCACGCCATCACCGTCCCCATCACCAGCTTCCCTTGGATCAACAAGCACTGACACAACCATCGAAGAAGAACTATTTTTGTGATGAGAATTTCCTCCTCCTTTATCTGAATGCTCTGTAGTCATGTTATCAGCAGGAAGGGGAATAGGAAGACCATGGAGGATCCTTCTATTCCTCACCTTGTTGTTCCCGTATGTGGAATTCTGGCCCCTAGTCATATTCCTAACTGAGCTAGTAGTAGCTGGGACTATGGCTGTGGATACGTCAAACTGGAATACTTCTGTGCACATCCCTGAACTTAACAATGGTCCTGTCAAAGAGGAAGGAAAATACAAATATTTGGTAAATAAAATTAAAAAAAATAAAAAATAGCATACTGTAATGGTGAGAGTACAAATAATATAAACATCGCACAAAAACATAGCCTTCTTCACAAGAGCAACGCTTTGTCTTAGGGAGGGGCCAACGTATACCCAAAAAACATCAAATTTATGTCATGCAATATATCAATCAGAAACATTCACTTACTGATACTAATGGACAAACTTCTCTCAAATTTAGTAAATTATGGAGTATACCTTATAATTCCATTAATCTAACAACCGATAAGAAAGCAAGAAACTTGCCCAAGGCCAACACTATGAGCTCACCAGAAAACATGCAAAGTTTTCTGATTGATGTGTTTCCCTCATCTCACTCACTATTGTAGTTACAATCAGATCTTACTGTTCATTATGATCACAGCCAGCCTCGCCGTAGCTCTATGCACAACTTATTTTGTATACTAGTAAGAACTCACAAAACAGCCAGTTTAATATGGATAAGAAGGGCTGCTGACACTAAGCAGCAATTTGAATGCTATAACAATAATATTCTTAAGGATTCCAATTGTACCAACTATCCAAGAGTCTGAATATCGGATAGTTGAGCGGAGAACAACAAATGGATGTCACATCACACCATATAACTGAGAAAAACAAGAAATCGCATTAATATGTACCAATATCTCTAGTTAGCACTTGTCCCATTTCATGATTATCGAAAATGGCTTTCTCATGGAAAGAAAACGTGCAAGACACATTAAATCATTCATAATAATTAACACAATTTGATCAGTAGAAAGAAGACGGAAAAGGTTTTACTCCCTATGTCCCAGAATAAATGTCGCAGCTGACTTGTCAAACGTTTATAATGAAGGTGCTTTACTAGCTTGTACCATGTTAAAATTGCACTACATCACTTTCCTTATTTGGAAATGCGACATTTATTATGGGATGAAACAAAATGGAAAGCACGACATTTATTCGAACAGAGGGAGAACATGAATGAATGCATACCAATGAGTAATAAGTAAAAGGTTATGCAACAATTACCAGCAAGGCCTTCACGGAACCATTGTTGTAGTTTTCCATCAGCTGCTTTTGATTTCGCATACTCGTCGGATGGAAGTGCCCTTTGTTGTGGTTGTTTTCTGTCATTCCTCCCCAACCCTGTCACAGGGAGGGCAGGAGCCAAATCTAATGCCACAGCCAAGCCAGTCTCCTTATTAGTTGTCATCTTCGCTTTCTCACTTGCCAGAACAGAATGAATTATCAAATTCCCATCAATTTTGACGAGTTTATCGTTCCTTGGGACATACAGAGAGGCAACAAGCGGCTCACTACCATTGTGTTTAAACTCATCCGAACCCTCATGACCTTTTCCACAAGGAATTCCATCCCCAAATTTCTCATTAAATTCCATATCTTTATTATGGTTAGTTCCATTGACATGACAATTAACACTCAAAACCCTCCCATGGTGCTTATCATATAATCTACTATCAACATAATTAGACCCAGACACACCAGAGTATGCATCCCGCATTCCCCCATATTTTACATTCACCATTGGAATTAATCCACCAAAAAGCAAGATAAAAAACAACAATCCAAGAAAACTAATACTAGCAACCTTTTTAGTTTTACCTTCCCCTTTCTTGATCTCCACTTTCTTTGTCTTTGATACAGCGGCAAGCTGTTGTGGCTTCTTCAATCGAGGAATTGGAACCAATGGCACTTGTGACCCCTGTGGTTTCACAACATAAGGGAGGCACGGCATCCATGGATAAGGCATGGGAGCCATCCCAGGATGATGGTACATAACTGGAGGTAGTGGGCACACACTACCAGCACCATTACCCCCCAGTTGTTGCCTTAAGCTTGCATTTTCGGCTACTATATATGAAATCTTTGCATTCAAATCTTGAATAGTAGAATGCATTGACCTCACCTTATCCTCTAACTCCTCAACATAATGCTTCTTCCTCTGCCTTGACAACTGCGCACTTTCGCGGTTTCTAATTAACCTAGCCTTCTTCTTTTCATCACCATCATCATCATCATTCAAACCAGTCGAATGGGTAGCACTTTCAGCTACATTTGACCTTCTGAATTTGCTCGTTCTAGATCCGGAATTCAAATCCCCACTGTCTTTCTTCCTTTTCAACACAGACACATTCCCCAATTCCTCCACTTTAATCTTCTGATCAACGTCCTCATTTATCGAATTATTTGCAGAATTGCTCGAATCAGGAGACGGATAATTCAAACCCTCCGAACCAGCCGACCCACAATGGCCAGAACCCTGAGACGACACCGGATTCTGATCACCCGATTCCGGCGAAGAACAATTCAAGCTCTTTACACCAAATTCTTGACACCCAGTCGAAGGAATATCCAAATACACATCCACAACCTGATTACCAGAATCCCTATCGGACCCACAACCGGCGTCAGGATCAGAAGACAAATGGGTAGGGTTAGAATCAATAAAAGTGGAATTGACGAAGCCTTCACTGTCAGAAGGAAGGTATAAATCGTCTATGCCGTCGTCGGCGAAGGAGAGTAAATAATCGGATATATTGAAGTCATCTGAGAAAATAAAAGAGTCGAGAGGTGGGGTTAGGAGGGGGTCGGAGTCGGGAGGAGGAGGGATGATCGGATCGGCGAGTATGGCGTCCGCCATTGTCATTAGGGTTTTGCAAAATGAATTGAAGTCAGTTGTGTTTCGTGAGACCTAGTATATAGAGAGCGAGAAAGAAGAAGACCGGAGACTGGAGACTGGAGAGTGGAGACTGGAGAGAGGTGACCGTAGACTTTATCCGTTGACCAAGATTTCTGATATCCGATCCGAATATATCCCCCCTTACATTGTTAATTTAGATCATAATATTATGAAAATTTTAATTATTATTCTATAAATTTAAAAATATTATTTAATCTTATAGTAGATGATAACTTTGAAATTACATAAAAATAAATTTAATTCTATAACATTTTAAAATATACAATTGACCAGAAAAGAAAATTACAATTTCTTTTTTTGTGAAATGGTCAATGGGTGAAGTTTACACTTCAACATTTATAAAGTCAAGTTAATTTGATATTTGATAAACCTTTATTTAAATATTCTAATATTATTTCTGATTATTATGATTTTTAATTTTTTATGTAATAATAAATTATTATTTTTTTAATTTATAACCACCTAATTTCAATTCTCGCCAACAGGAGTATTGAACTCAATTCCTCTAAGACGGATAGACTTAAACCTACTTAATATGCCGCTTGAACACAAGTCATTTGGCAATAAATTACTCCCTCCGTTCCAAGAAAAGTGTCACCATTTTATGTTCGACACGCAAATTAAGAAAAAAGTGGGAAGAAAAAATGTTGTTAGAGCATCCACAATGGTAAAGCTCTCTAGATAGTTTTTTTTATATTTTCTATGAGCCACATCATTATAATTCAAAACTTAAAAACCTCAAGCACTTTTTTACAATAGTAAAACTCCTCTTTCAACTTTTTTATGGGTCCCATATGTAAAAAAGAGTGAATGACTTGCATAGAAAATGTGTAGCATTAATGATAAAAAGCTAAAAAGCTAGCTCTTTGTAGAAAGAGCTACTCCTTACTAAGGAGCTCTTTCATCATTTTCACAATGGTAAAAAAGTTCTCTAGAGCTTTTTCATAAGAATAAGGAGCTCTCAAAAAGCTTTCATTGTGGATGCTCTTAGTGTAATTTGAAAAGAGGAGAGAGAATTAGTGGAGAAAATAGTAAATTTAAAAAGTGTTGTGAGTGTAATAGTATTTTAGGAGAGAGAATGAGTGGAGGGATTAGTGAGTGGGTGTAATAGAATATTAATAAAATATTTCCATTTTAGGAAAGGTAACGCTTCAAACGGGACGCCATTTTGAGTAAAAAGTGACGAATTTCTTGAGACGGAGGGAGTATTTGTTTATTAAAGTACGTTAAATGATAAAAATAAATAAGGTACAACATTATGTAGTTAATAAATTATTTATTTATAATTAAGTTGCTCGTTGAGCATGTCAAACTCTTTACTTTTTTCCAAGTATGGTACTTCCTCCGTCCCAAAATATTTGTTCCATATAATTTTTTTTGTTGAATTTTGACCACAAATATATGACAATTTAATTATGTTTATGAAATTCTAAAAATTTCTATTGATTTACCATTGATAATATTATCAACAACAACTTTTAGAATTTCATGAACATGATTAATCTCTCATAAATTTGTGGTCAAAGTTCAACAAAAAAGTCAAATGAGACAAATATTTTGAGACGGAGGGAGTATGTTTTTCGTCCCAAATAAGTAAATGAGTATTATTCTGAAAATATCTAAAAATAAATGTCTATTTAAAAAGAAAATTCTAATAGTGTTTAATTAGTTATATTAATTAAAAAAAATCTAATTTGTTATATTAATTAAAAAAAATCTAATTTGGTTTAAATTAAGAAAAAATTTGAAAACCTTCTTTTACGTTTTCTAAGTCAAGAGGTAAGGAAAAGAATCGAACCCCTAAGACTACCCACAATGGGTAGTTGAAACCAAGGATGAAAGAGGATTTAGCTAGATGAAACGGTGCAACGGTGCAACGAAATAGGGTGAGATAAAAGTGTTAAATGAATTTTTAAGTAGATGAAAAAAAAAAAAAAAATTGTCACCTTGGACACGTGTTGCCTAGCCATTGGACCGAATAAGGCGCGTGAGCTTCACGCGTCGGCGTGGCGCGTGAGGCGCTTTGTTTTTTTTTTTTTTTCTCTGAATCTGACAAGTGTCATACTCTGATTGGTTCCTAGGATTTTCGAATTTAATATTTTATCCTAAATTTTTGAGCTTAATTATCACCTAGTAAATTAATTTTTTTCACCAAAATTCATCATTTTTTTCACCAAAATTCATCATTTTTTTCCTACAAATTGATATAAGTTTCATTTGATTTGGACAAAAAAAAAAAAAACACTCATTTCTCAATCATCCTTCTTCATTTTAGTCTTTATTTAAAAAAATTATTATTATTTTCCTATAAATTGATGCAATATTTTTTAATTAAGTGTGAAATATTTTTTTAATTATAAATAATAATAATAATTATTATTATAATTTTACTAATCATAAAAATAGAGAATATAAATAAAATAAAAGTGGTAAGGTATAGAATGATGAGTTGGAGGGAGTTGAAATTTAATTTAAGTTAGCTATTGTAGGAGAGTAAATGAAATGAATAGATGAAATATTAGGTGAATGAAAAAAAAATGCAAAAAGTATTAGATGAAATTGGAGAGTGGGATAAAACTGTTGTTGATAGTGCAAAAGAGAAAAAATTGACTTTATCACTGACACTCCTTGTTTGTATAGATGCCAAATGTGAAAACTTTAACATTCAATATTTTAGGATGGAGAGTAGATGTTGCCACTAAATTTTAACTAGAAAGAAATAACTTTAAAATAACATTAACACATGAATAAACATTTATTTTTTGAGATGGAAAGAGTGGTTTGTTGGAATGGGAAATGGGATTCTCAAATCCGGATTATGAATATTATATCATCGATCCAAGATTGCATTCATGGAATTCGATGGTTGAGACTAACATGGATTAAGATGCCATAATTTTCACACTTTTATCTCTATTAATTTATAATAAGCCAAAATATATTTACCATCCCAACAAATATATACGCATTCCCATTTTGCATTCTCACATGAATTTTATCTCAAGGTATTAATTAACCATGAATTTCACTTTGGCTCGTAGCAACAAACGATATTAAAATTTGAACGAAATTCAGTCATGTAAGATTCATTTTGGTCTTATGAAGGAAATAGAGAAGGAATTTTATGTCATTTAAACTTAGAACAAAATCACTGGTTAAAACCACCAATAATGCCATTAATTCGGTACCACCACCATACCACCACCTTGCCACCATGCCATCGCTGCACTACCACCACCCACAACCACTATTAATAGATTAAAAACCCATTTGACAAATTAAAGTCAAATCAAATCTTGTTCTTCAATTCAAATCCTCATGCAACACCAAATAACAAATCCAAACACAGATTAAAACAACAAATGCAAATAATCTCTCCCCTAATTCGAAGATCAAAATTTGAAAGAAAAAAAAAACGAAAAAAAAATGAAGATCTGGGCTTCTTCGATCAAGGTTGTGCGGCTAGTCGAAAGTGATAGTAAGGGTTAGATGAATAAATGACAGTGATGGTGCAGAGTGGCTTGATGGTCGGGCTGAGAAGGGGAAGGGAGGGTCGAATTTCGACGGGGGGATGGGTGTGGTGGTAAAGGGCGATTATGAGAGAAGGAGAGAACTGCGTTGAGGGTGGGGATGGAGGAGGGGCGGGTATTAGGGATGGCCAAAATCGGTTCGGGCCTGGTTTCAATTCGGCGAAATGGTGATCCTTAACAGGCCCGGCCTAACCCCGGTTCCGGTTACTCCGGTTTCGATTTTCTCCCCGGTTTGCTCCGGTTTCGGGCTTTTTCGGTCCGGTTCCGGTCCGATTCTATTGAAAAACAAGGAATTTTCGTCCGGTTCACAGTTCCGGTTCCGGTCCGGTTCACCATTTTTGTGACCCTTAACCGGCCCTTATTCAAACCGGTTTCGGTTAACCCGGTTTCGATTTTCGTGACGGTTCATGGTGATTTCGGACTTTTTCGATCCGGTTCCGATCCGATTTTCCGGTTTCGATCCGGTTCCGATCCGATTTGGCCATCCCTAGCGGGTATGTGGAGGGTAAAGGGGGAGGATATAGGGCAGAGTGGGAATTTGGGCTAGACGGTGTGGGTTGGTAGGGTAATTGTCGGAAGAAGATATGGAGGGAGAGTGGAAGGGGTTGAAGGTGGGGTGATTGGGGATGACGAAGAAAATGAATGTAAGGGGGATGAATCTAGATGTATGGTTTTCTTTTTTGAGTTACTTATAATTTTTTTTTATTAACATAAAATTAAATAATTTTCACACATGAAATTTTTATTTTTGATATTTTTAATTATTCTTTTCAAACATTGATATTTTTTTACTATAAGATAAATTGATTAATACTATTTTATTTTATTTTAATATAATAATACTTATTTATTTAAAGAGAATGATAAGTTAAATAATTATTATAATTTAAAGTGAGAATTACCAAAATAACCCGAACATGACATGACTAAATCCTGTTAAAAATAATTAAAAAAATAGTCTTTTTCAAACTTTTTAAAATTAACAAAAGGAACACCTTATGATTATAAAAATAATCTTTTTCAAACTTTTTAAGATGAAAAATCATTAATAATTTTATAATATCAATATATTCTAATATATTCTTCTCAATACAAATTATGGCAAGATCGTTTAACTTTTCTTTAGACATTGATAACCACTCAAGTATATTTTCATTAATTTCAACTTTGAAAAACTTCGTTATTATGCCAAAGTCACAGGCATAGTTAACAAAACTTGATAAGCAATATTTACATTGGGACATCATATTTGAGTAATCAAGAATTAAAGACTTCACAGATTATAGCATTTTCTCCTGATTATCATGATCATTTTCATAAAAATAAAAAGGAAAAAAAAAACCTAAAGTTACATTGGAAATGTAAAAAATCAAATTATTAATGGGTCTCCGTTACCACTACCTTCTCTTCTATGTATTACACCATAAACTATACTCCCTCCATCCCATTAGTAACCGCACTGTTACTGTTTGTACGGGGATTAAGGAAAAAAATAATAATATAAATGTTGTGAGTGTAAAAGTAAAATAGAAGAGAGAATGAGTGGAGGGAATAGTAAATTATAATGGTGTTGTGAGTATTAAAATAATGTAGGAGAGAGAATGAGTGGAGGAAATAGTAAAGATTCTTTGTCATTTTAGGAAGTGTGCGGTTTGTAATGGGACGCCCAAAATAAAAAGTGTGCGATTTATAGCGGGACAGAGGGAGTATAGCTTTTTTTGAATTTAAAAAGTCTAAACTTCACTATACAAAAATAAAATCCTAAACATCAAAAATTGAACATAGAGTATACACATAACTATAAAATTTAGGGGCCCCTTTATCACCGTGGCCTTGTGCAAACGCCTACCATACCATGCACTCCCCCTTCAATAGGTCTTGCTTCTACGGTATACAAAAGAAATGCATATTGTTAAAGTCCAATATATCCCACATCAACTTGGAGAATAAAATTAATCAATTATATAAATTGGCTAAACCTCACCCTTTAACAAGGCCTTTTAAGGGGATGAGGACCCAATTCTAATATGGTATCAGAGCCGGCCCAAATTGATGTTGGGATTGAGTTAACCCGTGTTGGGTGCCCGTGTTGGGTTTAAATTGATCAGGTCGGCGTATAAATAGTCCACTTGTAGAGCCAAGTTACCGACCTACTACAAGTGAGGGGGCATGTTAAAGTCTCATGTATCCCATGTTAGGATTGGAGCCAAAACCAAGGAGAGGATCAAAACCATGGAGGAGCAGAAAATCGGAGCGGACTGTTGAAGTGGGCGACCGCCCAAAGGAACAGTCTGTCGGGGACGGATTTTTGGAAAGGAGTCCACATATGGAATTAATATCAGCATTCCTAATTAAAGTTATACTCCTTCCGTCTCAAGGACTTCGAGTAAATTAGGTTTTGATCAGGAGTAGGTTTTGTATCTCTATAAATACATTGTGACTACCACCATAATATTTGTACCCAAGTGGAGAAAGTTAGGATATCAAAGGGAGCCACAAAATAGTGTCTAGGAAGGGAGGTCGGGGGACTAGGAGAGCCATGGGGGCGATCCTACAACCCGGCCATGACCGTGTTATTTGTGCGTTCTAGGGGAGGTGAGATAATGTATATGAGAGATTGCTCATGGAGAGTTACTATGCTAGATCTGTGTGAGTGCATATGTAAAGTTGTAATCCTTTATATATTATTATAGTGATATCCTGGCTTGGTGCCTCCGGATGTAGCCACAGGTGGTGGTGAATCGGGTTAACAAATTATCGGTGTTCTTATTCTTTCATATTATCATGTGTTGATTTAATTTTTCTCCATGTTGATGACTGCTAGTATGGGCTAGTGGATGTGGTGATCCCCCCAAATTTCACAACAACTGGTATCAGAGCTTTGATTCGAGATCTAGGAGCGATCCAAGGTGAAGAAAAGAGACAATGCATTTTTCGTGCAGATTCTTCGTGTGGAAGACGTGCAGGGATTTGAGAGCTTCTAGGGTTTATGGTTGAAGCATGACACGTGCCAAATAGGTCCACGATCGTGCGGAAGATCAGGAAGTCTGAAGAGTTCGTTTGTTTCTTATTGAGATCTGCAGAAATTCGAGGTGAAATTTTGGAGATGCAGAGATCAAGATAGATCTGGAGATGTTCAAGGGTTTATGGGGCAGTCAAGGTGGTTGGAGAAAAATATGAAAGAAAAGGAGTCTAAGTCGGAGGAGCTTCTGGAGTACTGGGCGACCGCCCATGGTGGTGGTGGGCGACCGCCCACATGGACAGAAAGTATGGCTAGGGAGAAAATCTTTTCTTGCAAAGGTGAGTGGTATAAGCCGGTTAGACCACGTGGGAAGAGGAGGACTTCTCGCAAACGACGGATGAGGGGTAAGGAGGATGTTGTACTCTACCGACAACATCAATTTCGTTTCGGGTGGGAGCAAGAGGCTTGGAGATCGGCCTGTTGGTGTAAAAAGGAGAGACATCAATAAACGGAGTGTTAAGGTGGAGAGGTGACAATGTGTAGTCAGCGGCAAGGAGACGATCCAAGTACCTAACAGAGCGAAAAAAGACCACAAGAAGACAATGCAAGAAGCAAGGTGTGTTCGAGTTTCATGGGGAGCATTGCAAGGGGAGTGGATCTAGGAGGGAGAAGGCGAAGTTAGTCTTGCAAATAAATCAAGGTAGAAGTTGATTTGGGGAGGCAAGAAGGATCTAACACGGAGAGGTTGAAGCGTCGCTTGGTTTCAACTCGCCTTATTACTTGGACGTGGAGGCTCATGGTGGAGGAGCGTGGAGGCTCAACATGGTGGTGTAAAATATTTGGTGGATCATTCTCAGGTGGGAGTATGATAGGAGCATGTCACAATGGTGGTTTATGTCTCCAGGTGAGAGATTGTTGGGATTGGAGCCAAAACCAAGGAGAGGATCAAAATCATGGAGGAGCAGAAAATTGGAGCGGACTGTTGAAGTGGGCGACCGCCCATAGAGGAGGTGGGCGACCGCCCAAAGGAACAGTCTGTCGGGGACGGATTTTTGGAAAGGAGTCCACATATGGAATTAATATCAGCATTCCTAATTAAAGTTATACTCCTTCCGTCTCAAGGACTCCGGGTAAATTAGGTTTTGATCAGGAGTAGGTTTTGTATCTCTATAAATACATTGTGACTACCACCATAATATTTTTACCCAAGTGGAGAAAGTTAGGATATCAAAGGGAGCCACAAAATAGTATCTAGGAAGGGAGGTCGGGGGCCTAGGAGAGCCATGGGGGCGATCCTACAACCCGGCCATGGCCGTGTTATTTGTGCGTTCTAGGGGAGGTGAGATAATGTATATGAGAGATTGCTCATGGAGAGTTACTATGCTAGATCTGTGTGAGTGCATATGTAAAGTTGTAATCCTTCATATATTATTATAGTGATATCCTGGCTTGGTGCCTCCGGATGTAGCCACAGGTGGTGGTGAACCGGGTTAACAAATTATCGGTGTTCTTGTTCTTTCATATTATCATGTGTTGATTTAATTTTTCTCCATGTTGATGACTGCTAGTATGGGCTAGTGGATGTGGTGATCCCCCCAAATTTCACAACATCCCACATCAACTTGGAGAATAAAATTAATCAACTATATAGATTGGCTAAACCTCACCCCTTAACAAGGCCTTTTAAGGGGATGATGACCCAATTCTAATATTGTTAGAGATATTATCCCACATTGGGAATTGACAAACCTTGCCTATAATATATAAAGATCCTGGGCAACTTCCCTAGTACCAATTGGTTTTAAGATGGAACCTCAGACTTTAAGATGGTATCAGAGCAGGTTCTTTACACGTGCAGGCCCAACGGCCCACGATGTTACTCTGCTCCACCCGATTGATAAGTCCACGTTGTAAGCTTTGGCAAAGCCCGCTACACGTGAGGGAGAGTGTTAGAGATATTATCCTACATTGGAAATTGACAAACCTTGCCTATAATATATAAAGATCCTGGGCAACTCCCCTTAGTACCAATTGGTTTTAAGGTGGAACCTCAGACTTTAAGACATATTATAGAGATTTAAATTGGCACATGAAATAAGGGATCGAGGACTTGTTCTGCTCACCCTCTTGTTCAACAACGAGCAAACTCAAACGTGTTCATGCCTTTCTCTCCATGTATGAATTGACTTCGTCTATCATCCCTCATTCTGATAGAAATATGAATGTGTTCTACTCTAGAATACATTCACTCTTGAAAGCGTGTACACAATGTGCCTACACATATTTTATATTATTTATGTTAATGCCATTATTTTTTATTTAATTTTAGTTTTTATGCTCGCTATATTAAATGAAAAAGTCCATTGAACGTAAATAACTGTATTATAAAATGATAATTGAGAATTCTGTTATATTATTTGTGAAAATCTTATAATATACTCCCTCCGTCTCAGCGAAAGATGCACAAAATTAGCCGGGCACGCAAAATAAGAAATGTGATGTAGGAAAGAGAAAAAGTTTAAATGTTGTGAGTATGAAAAATTAAATAGGAGAGAGAATGAGTGGGAGGTGATGTAAGAAAGAGAATGTTGTGAGTGTAAAAGTAAAGTAGGAGAGAGAATGAGTGGAGAGAATAGTGATTTAAGGTTTCCTTTTTGGGAAAGTGCCTTTTTAAATGGGACGCCCAAAAAGGAAATTTGTGGCTTTTTCGTTGGGACGGAGGGAGTATATGTTTATAAACATTATCTTTGGTGAGATAGTAATTATCAATAGTGGATATTGATAATTACCAATGTATATGATGATGACTAAAGTATTTCTCGATAGATCGATGGATGATTTTCCAAGCTAGATCGAGGGATGATTTAACAAGTTATTAGTACGGGTGCTCTAAGTAAGTTGAGTTCACTGGATTGATCCGTCATTGAGAATACTACGTGTATTTAGCGTAATTAGTATTCTCAATATGAACAGTGTGTTAAATCCTAAACTTAAGATGTTTATTTATTTTATGCATGAATTGTTTTATTTTGACTCTTATTAATGTAGTGTTGAAATATGTCAACAATAATTAGAAATTAGATTAAACATGAAGTGTAGAGAAAATAGTGAAACGTCAATAGAGGATTCGTCCCTTCTTTGAAGGTTATATACCGGCCTTTTGGTTAAAATATAAGTGACTTGAAAGTTCATGGACATGACATGACAAGTTAATCATTAATTCAAGTTAAGACATTTCTGAAACCAAGTAAATTTTATTATTGTAAATGAAGCTTCATGTATCAATCGAATAGATTTAATTACCATTGTTTATATTGATTTATAGTTCGCTACCATTTTTCTATCATGTTGAAGGGCTAACAACTGATGCTAGTCGGTTACCTTGGTCTGTATGAACATACTGTCTTCGTGTTAAAAACCTAGAGTATCACACGAATAATCAATTATTACTGTAATAGTTAAGGGTTATAAGTTATTAGTGGATAAGTTATGGTCCATTATGTCATTATTGTAATTTTAAGGTCAAAACTTACATAATGAGAGTTTAGGGACTTAGTTTGACAAGTGAGTCAAAATTACCCATATTTAAACAACTTATCTACTAAGGGTCTGTTTGGTAAAACTTAAAATTAAGATCTGAAAGAGTAAAGCTGAAAAATTAGAGATGAAATTGGATTCATTCTAAGGATGCTATTCAGCAAGAGGCAGTTGGTTTTTATTCTAATCAACTTCAAAAACCTCATGATAACCCTATGGATGCAATTAGAAGACAATGATATGCTTACTGTTATCCCCACTATAGATGAATTGAAAGATATTATTTGGTCAATGAATGGTCAAAGTGCAGCGGAACCGGATGGGTTCACGGGGGAATTCTACAAGGGATGTTGGGATATTATCAAGCATGATTTTCATCGAGCAATTATAGAGTTCTTTTCTGGTTTTGAGATGCCTAGGAGTTGGACTAGCACTCTTATAGTCACAATTCCGAAGGTAGCTTCTCCTTCATCCTTTTCGGAGTTAAGGCCAATCAGCCTCTGTAATTTTTGTAACAAAGTCATCACAAAGATGCTAACTTGTCGTCTTGCTTCTATTCTTCCTAGAATTATCTCTCTTCAACAGAGTGGCTTTGTGAAAGGTCAGCTAATTCATGAGAATGTTCTACTTGCTCAGGAGTTAATGCAATCCTTAAAGAAAAAAGCATGGGGTTCCAATGTTAGTCTTAAGCTTGATATGGCGAAAGCGTATGATCGAATTTCTTGGCTTGCTCTGATCAAGGTAATGAGGAAATTTGGATTTAAAGAGGTTTGGAATGATATGATATTTCGATGTATATCTTCTTGCTGGTTTTCGGTGTGGGTTAATGGGGAAAGTTGTGGCTTCTTTCCATCCACAAGGGGTCTTAGACAAGGAGACCATATCTCTCATACTTTATTTATTATTACTTTAGAGGTTTTAAGTAGGGGCCTTAATCTTCTCCACATGAACTTCCCTCATTATCGATATCGAACTCATAATCATACTCCAATTATTTCTCGTTTATCATATGCGGATGACATTATTATTTTCTGTAATGGTTCAAAGAACTCCTTGGATGCCCATATGAGATGTTTAGAGTGGTATCAAGAGTTTTTCGGGCAGATGGTAAGCTCTTCAAAATCTTGTTTTGTTACAAGGGTCAATGATGAGAGGCGAGATGAGATTATTTTGGAGGCTAAGGGATTCCAAAAGAAGGAGCTCCCAATAATTTATTTGGGATGACCTCTCTATGTAGGGCGGAAGCGTATATCCTTATTTGACTCTGTTATGGGTAAATTGAAGGACCGGTTGGCATCTTGGAAAGGTAAATTATTATCTCATGGTGCCAAGTTAACTCTCATTAAAACTTGCTTGCAAGCTATCCCTTTATACTACATTTCCTTGCTTGATCCGCTTAAGGGAGTTATCCATGCCATATATAGGCTCATCTCCAAATTTTTTTGGTGTAATGAGGATGGGCAAAAGAAATGTCATTGGGTTAGCAAAATTAATATGTTTCGTCCCACAAATGAAGGAGGCATTGGGCTTCGCCATTTTGAAGACATGGCTAAAGCATTAGCTATGAAGCTGTGGTGGCGGCTTAGGGAGACAAAATCCTTATGGACTGAATTCATGCTTGCTAAATATTGTTATGGCACCCACGTTATGACTGCTTCTAAGCCTTCTTATGCTTCTCACATTTGGGTCGGATGTTAGGTGCTAAGGATATTGTGGAAAAAAACATTGGGTGGAGAATTGGGAAGGGGGATATTTCAATTCATGAGAGGTGGCTAAAGGTGGAACTTAATCTTCCAGTTGAATATCATGAGGAAGTTTCTTCTTTATTTATTGATGGTCAGCCCCGAGAAGAATATATCCGTAATGTTTATGGGCCTCAACTACTTAATTGCATAATAGGATTCCTACAGATGTGTCTATTCAATGGAGAGGAATTAGTTTCTACTTGTGTCTGTTGTCGGCAGCCTTCTATCGAAGATTCTGATCATTTGTTTGCTCTAAGTGATGTGGCAACCGCTGTTTGGATATTCTTTTCTCAAATGATGGGAATTATGACTTCCTTCAATGAGGTTAGATCTATTCTTTATACTTGGTGGTTTAGTAAAGCTAAAGGTGATAGTGATGGTATTCAATGGTTGTGTCGTGTTCTCCCGGGCTTAATTCTTTGGGAAATCTGGAAGCATCGTAACAAAGCTAAATTTGAGGGAATTCCTATGAATTCAAGGAACATTATTGAGGCGGTTATTTTGCATGTGAGGAATATTGTTCAGGTCTTTAATCTCTGCTTCTCGGATCATTTGGTGGATACCCAGATTTTCGAGTTATTCAAGCTTGGCAAGACTTTCTCAAGATGTCGTCGTTTAAGATTGGTTCTTTAGAAAGCTCCTTTAGAAGAACATTTCAAGCTCAACACGGATGGTGCTTCTAAGGGTAACCCTGGAATTAGTTCGGGTGGTGGTATATTCCGAAATAAGAAGGGCGAAATTGCCTTTGCTTTTTCTAATTTTTATGGAGTAGAATCCAACATGGTGGCTGAAGCTAGGGCTGTTCTGGATGGGTTATCGTTTGCTCGAGATTTTGGTATTTCGTCTCTTTGGTTGGAAATTGATTATGAGGTCCTTCTAATGATTCTTATTGATGAATATCATATCCCTGGAGTATTTGGTATGAAGTGCAGAAAATCAAGAATATAATGGGGTTATTATCAATGCGAATTTCTCATATTCTTAGAGAAGGTAATAAAGTGGCTGATGGTCTAGCAAATGCGGCTGCTATCTCTAAAACAAACAATGTTTATTACTCCTTTAGTGATCTCCCTCGTGGATGCAAGGGTGCCTATTTACTTAATAAATCCTCTGTTCCTTATGTTTGGATCTAAATGGAATGGGCTATCTAATGCTTGGGAGCAGCAGGAGGTTCTTCTATTTAGTTATTAGAATTTCCCCTACCCTCTTTGTTTTGGACCACTTCATTTGGTGTTGGACCCCTCCCCTTAGTTATCTTTCATTTTATATTGGCTTTAAGCCACATGTATTTTCCTTTCGGTGGTTGAGGTTGTCATGTCCCCCACCAAGTTTTGTATTTTTTTACGTTATTAATAAAATCTAGGGAGTACCGTCTCCTTTCGCCAAAAAAAAAAGAAGATGAATTATAACAGTTTAAGTTTGTTTGATAATGACAATTCATTACTCCCTCCGTCCCACCTTAGTGTAGACTTTTGGTCAAATTGATCAAACTTTGACCAATAATTTTAGCACAAAATAATTATCCTAACGAAAATCTAAAAATGGTTATTGTATCACAATTAAGATTATTTTTGATTTCAAGTTTTAGATTTTCATTAGGATAATTATTTTGGGCTAAAATTATTGGTCAAAGTTTGGTCAATTTGATCAAAAGTCTACACTAAAGTGGGACGGAGGGAGTATATATCTTAGTTTAATTAAAATTTCAACTAACAATAAAAAAAGTTGTTTGAATTATTTTCTTCTCACTTATATTTTTTTTTCATATTTTCTAAAATAAATATTTCTATTTCTTAAAAATAACAAATATAATATTTCAATAGCTTGAAAATTATAAAATAAATAACTTATCATTTATAAAGAAGTATTTCGACAAAAGAAGTTTTAGATATAACAAAATATAAATAAATCAAATATGTTTATATATGGATTCGAACACATTCTCTTTTTCTTCACTTCTCCCCCTCTTACCTTGTTAAGAGCTAATTTTAATACTCACATAATCAACTTAAAATTAATAACTATTTTTAAGACATTCTTAATTTTTAAGTGATTTGATATTTATTTATCAAACAAGCTTAATTTCCTAATCTTTTAAAATGATCAGAATTAAAAGTTTAATTTGGTTACCAAACACACCCTAACCCTAACCAATCTCTAATCCTTTTTCATTTCACAAAAAAGAGGTTACATTAGAGAGGGGGAAAGAGTAGAAGAAGGCTAGTACTTTCTTCACAATTGATCGTTTCCAGCGATTCGTGCGAGTGAATATGTATATAGAGGAATTACAAGTGAAATTCTCAAGCGAGTCGGCCCGTGGAAGTTGGTAAAAGTCTTGAACTCCATTCTTAATTTTATCAAGTTTTATGCCACAACACACGTATACCGATTCTATTCAAATTATAAATTTTCATTTTCCACTGTGTTTTATACTCAACGTACTATCCCCACGCAAAAACACTCACATAAGATACTATCTAACATAATTTAGTTTGCCGGTGATAGATGAGGTGTTGGGTAATACTCGAGATAACACTTCGGGTGTATTCTTTCTAAGTTCAAATTATTCTTGTCCGTTATATACTTAGGCTCCGTTTGTTTCGACGTAAAATGTTTTCCGGAAAACGTTTTCTGGAAAATGTTTTCCTGTAAAATGTTTTCCTGTAAAATGTTTTACGGAGGTAGAGCGTAAAATGTTTTACGGAGGAAGGGTGTAAAATGTTTTCGGGTGTTTGGTAAAACGACTCATATTTCACAAGGTGACCTACCCCACCCCCCACCCCCAAAAAATTTTTTTTTTTTTTTTTTTGTAATCGCCCCCTACCCCCGCCTACCTCACCCCCACCCACCCACCCCCCACCCCCCCCCAAAAATTTTTTTTTTTTTTTGTAATCGCCCCTACCCACCCGCCTACCCCACCCCCACCCACCCACCCCCACTTCCCCCCCAAAAAAAAAAATTTTTTTTTTTTTTTTTGTAATCGCCTCCCTACTCCCACCCCACCCACCCCCGCTCACCCCCACCCCCCAAAAAAATTTTTTTTTTTTTTTTTTTGTAATCGCCCCCTACCCCTCGCCTACTCCCACCCCCACCCACCCACCACCCCCACCCCTTTCACCCCCCCCAAAAAAAAAATTTTTTTTTATGTCGTTTCGCCTGCCTATTTCACCATCACTCTTCACCGAAAAAAAAAATTTTTTGATCGCTTTCTGTTTCTTTACACCCTTGCCTACCCCACCCCCCAAAAAAAAAAAAATTTGGGGGGGGCGGGGGTGGGGTAGGGGTGGGCATGTAACAAAAAAAAAAAAAATTTTTTTTTTCGGGGGTGGGGTGGGGCGGTGAAAGCGGCAGCAGGGGTGGGCGATTACAAAAAAAAAAAAAAAAATTTTTCGGGGGGGTGGGGGTGGGCAGAGGTGGGTGGGGCGATTACAAAAAAAAAAAAAAAAAAAAAAATTTTGGGGGCGGGGTAGGCAGGGGGGTGGGGGCTGATAATACAAAAAAAAAAAAAAAAAAAAATTTTGGGGGGGGAAGTGAAGGACATAAAAAATTACAAAAAAAAATTTTGGGAGTGGATAGGCAAGAGGAATGATCGCATATGAGTCAGTACATTAAGGCCTCCATTTTCTGAAAATGTTTTACTTAGACAAGATCGGTAGGTCGTTTACTTAGGAAGGGCGTAAAATGTTTTTCAGGAAAACGCTTTACTTAGGCCAAACGGCGGAAAACGAGTTATTTTCCGGAAAACATTTTCCGGGCTAACCAAACACCGTAAAACAGGTTATTTTCCTGAAAACATTTTCCTAAAATGTTTTCCTAAAATAACCCGTTTTACGGTGTTTGGTTAGCCCTAAAATGTTTTCCTGGAAAATAACTCGTTTTCCGCTGTTTGGTTGCCTAAGTAAAACGTTTTCCGAAAACATTTTACGCCCTTCCTAAGTAAAACGACTCACCGACCTTGTCCTAAGTAAAACATTTTCCGAAAATGTAGTCTTAATGTACAACTCATATTACGCCGGTCTACAACCACCCCACTGCTTATCTCACCTCTCCCCCACCCCCCAAAAATTTTTTTTTTTAATTTTGTCGCACTCCGCTTACTAATTCACCCCAAAATTTTTTTTTTTTTTTTTTTCTTACCTCGGCTCACCCTCACTATCTCCCCCAAAAAAAAAAAAAAATTTTTGGGGGGTGGGGTGGGGTGGGGTAGCAGGGGCAGTGGGGCGACATAAAAAAAAAAAAAAAATTTTGGGGGGGTGGGGGGTGGGGGTAGGCGGGGGTAGGGGGGCGATTACAAAAAAAAAAAAAAAAAAAAAAAAATTTTGGGGGGTGGGTGGGGTAGGTCACCTTGTGAAATATGAGTCGTTTTACCAAACACCCGAAAACATTTTACACCCTTCCTCCGTAAAATATTTTCCTCCGTAAAATATTTTACGCTCTACCTCCGTAAAACATTTTACAGGAAAACATTTTACAGGAAAACATTTTTCAGAAAACGTTTTCCGAAAAAAAATTTACGTCGAAACAAACGGAGCCTTAATGTCCACTCCAATCCAAGTAGGAAGAGTGTTATTTCCACAAGAGACTTATGCATGACTCATGTGCTTTTCATACTTCCAGCTTTTGTACCTTCATGATCTCCAAGCATGGGAGCCCACTTCCTTTATCATCAAGCTTTTACAAATAAATGCAACATTTATTTGTAACATTCATTTTTCAACAAATTTATGTATTTTATTTTTATTTATTTATTTTTTTTTTATACCAGTGCTCCTACTTCGTCTGACTAATCCCCTGACCACTGCGCACCGCCCCACAAAGATCTTGGCTAAATCGCAATGTGCCCTATGCAGCCAGGGTGGCAGTACCCCTTATACTCCAGAGCCCCAAGGGAGCCCTCCTACAAGACATTTACATCACTCTTACATCACCAAATCATTGCCCACCGCCTCCCCGCCAAAGAGGCAATTACATCACTCTTACAACACCAAATGGCCGTTTGCTCAGGATTTGCACCTGTCAGATTTGAACTCACCACACCGAGGATACTGAAGTCCAACAATCTTGCTTCTTAAGCTTGACGGATGTCTTGAGGCTCCCTGAAACCAAGGTAGGAAATTAAACCCCAAGAATTCCCTTGGGGGGACTCGAACCGGTGACCTTCCCTTCGGGAAGTCACCTTGGTACCACTGGGCCAAGGCCTGTTAGGTAACAAATTTATTGATTATGGCTCCAACATATCATATCCTTCCTAGCATAATTTTTTGGACCTACAACTAAAATAAAATGCAGAAAATAAATATTATCAACATCTAATAATTTTGTGAGAGTATGTTTGGCAACTCGATTGCAATCCATTGAATTGAAATTGAAAGGGTTAAATTAGTTTTACGGAATTCATTTTGTTCTTCCAATTCCAAATCCAAGTCCTGAAATTGAGGTTGCCAAACATACTCTGAAGTAAATTGTTGAAACTATTGTCAAACCAGTCCTGCAACACTAGTGTTGAACAAGGCAAATGCCTATACCGATTCCTCTTTCTGTTTTTGTGTTTGAAAGAAAAGTGTGCCTTCATTAGCGCTGATGGTTGGTAGTGAGGAGATTTTGAACTGCTCGACGGTTTTTGCTTTTTCATAACTTCAATACTATTCTATATGCATGGTTATCAAAATATTTTTGGCTCGACTTTCAAGGTCGCGTTTGGGACTGCTGCCTTAGTCTCATAGAACATTGGCAATTACATATTAGAGCCAAAGCTTTAATCGATCATTTAGATCATGTAACATCGATTGCTTTCATATTTGATAATTAAAATGTGTCGATTTCAATAAAACTAACAAATATTTTGAGTTGATTTCAATTATAAACAAAAAACGAGCTCGTCTGACTATATATATATGACTGAATAGAAATCGTAGGGTCGAGAATTAGAAATTGGAATAGAATAAATGAAAAGTGCTAACAATATATTTTGTCGGGGCGTGCATCACGAAACTTCCTCACTGCCCATTGCTACGAAACTTCCTCACTGCCCATTGCTACACGCAAAGTAGTCCCACCATTACAATAACCTTTTTGAGTCAACTTTCACGCTACGCAAAACGACATGTTATGTCATGTAGTGCTTTTTTTTTTTTTTTTTTTTTCAATTTAAAATTCTTGTTTTTTATTCTATTTTTTAAATTTGGGCAATGTTCGAATTACAAAAAAGTTTATAAAATGGTGGATACGAAATAAATAAGATTGATATTTTATTAATTGTATCGATTTTGTACACGTCACGATCTAATTAAAAGCACCAATAAAATCTAAACACCTCATTTTGTAAACCAAATTTTGTAACATTCTTTTGTAACTTTTGCTTTATTTTGTAAATTGTTTCCCATCACCATCCTTTTCCTTTAGATGCTTTAGTACTTCCTCTGCCATTTTTTTTGAAAGAATGAATTTTGAAAAAAAAAAAATAATCAAAAACTTTATCTATAAATGATTTATGAAAATATATAATTAATTATATTTTCATAATACTAAAAGATTGAAAATGAACAACACAAATATTTATAAACTTTTTAATTAAAATGTAATATTTTTAAAATAATAAATAAATTCAAATTAATAATTCATTTTGAACGTATGATTTCATAAATGAGTGCTCCATAATGTTTCTCCTTCCAGTGTCAAGATTCAACTAACACCTTTCTTCGGTATAGACTTTATAGAGGGATTAGCGTAATCACTCCTTAGAGCATCTCCAACTCATTTCTTTAAATTTTATTTTATTTTTTTAAATTTTGCTTCAATTTTTTTTTCCTCTCCAATTCATTCCTTTATATTTTACTTCAAATTCAAAAAGAATATTCTCATCATCTTTTCGTTCCACCTCATCATTCTGCTACGGCTATAATTTCACAAATACTATACAAAGTTTATTTCTTTTACATATTCAACCCTCTCTTTTATTTAAAAATAAAAATTCAAATAATGTATTTGTAATATTTCAAATTACTAATAAAATATATTTTATTATTAAAGAAAAAATACAAAATAAAATGACATTGACGTAAAAGAGCGGAACAATATAAACAATCACAACCACCATCAATAAATATTTTTGGTCAATTCCTTTGTTTTCATTAAAAATGTGTGACTTTTTTATTATCATGTAATATTAACTATGTTGTTATAAATATTGGTATGTTTTTAATTTATGTTAAATGCATTTTGTTTATATTTTAATATATTCGTCTAACTTTGTCTCAAATAATTATCCCAATATAAAAATAAAAATATTTAAAATTAATTTTAAATGATAAAAATTTAGTTTTTCATTTATATTCAAATAAGATGTCACTTTTAAAAAAATTGAAGGACTAATTTGCAACTTTGATTTTCTCCTTAAAAAATGAAGTGAATAGTGTTACTTCATTCATTTTTGAAGGAGAAAATGAAGTGCATTGGAGGAGACAATAGTGACAAATTTGAAGAAATTCCTTCAAATTTGAAATTTGAAATGCATTGAAAATGGTCTTATGGAATTAGAGATGCCCAAACGATTTCGAACCGGCGGATCGAACCGGAACCGGATCGGATAAAAATCGGAGGGAAATCGGACCGGACGAACCGTGAACCGGCTGAACCGGCGAACCGACGGTTTCTTGGCCCAAGTTAGGTTCAAGATTTCAAAAATCGGTGAACCGCCGGTTCAGAACCGAGCCGGAGCAACCGCTGGTTCACGAACCGGAACCTAACCGCCAACGCTAGATGATCTCGGTGCGTCCATTTCTTGATCCGACGGTCCATGTTTAATGACCGTTAAATAACTGGTCAAGATGACCAAAATGTAAAAAAAATATTTTTTAATCGTTTTGGTCCCTAAAACGGTTTTTTATTTTTATTTTGGTCCACTAAAACGTTTTTTTTTCTTTTCTCTCAAACCTATAAATACCCTCCCCTCCCTTTATTTTTTTCACTACTCTCTCTCAACTCTCAAGTCTCAAACTCTCAATTACTTACTCTCTTTCTCTCTATCTCTCAAAGACTCAAATCTCTCTCTCATCTCAATCTCTCAAGTCTCAAACTCTCAATTACTTACTCTCTTTTTCACATAAATTCATCTTTTCACCAAAAATGTCTTCATCTCGTTGCGGCCGTGGCCATAAGGGAAAGAATGTATCAAGTTCGCATCTATTTTTCCCCCCCCGCCGATGATTCCATTTGGGGCAAACTTAATGTTCAACCTCTACCACAAGAAACGTTTAATTTGAGCGATGATGAAGTTGATACAACATTTTCAATGGGTGATCATGTGAGGTAAATACCGAAGGGAGTAACACTCAAAATCAAACCACTCAAACCCAAAGTGAAGCGCGAGGGGGTGGTCAAACTCAAATCCGAGGTCGAGGTCGAGGACGAGGAGGTCGAACCACGGGAAGGTCGGACATCATGACCGTGCACTTTTCAAAAGTGCCAATTGAAGGTACCAACCAATACACCATTTCTTGCAACCATCGCCCTCAAAAATTTGCCTTTACCCATGGAGGTGGTTATGGGACATTTAAAAGACACTTGACTTGACAAGTGCACCCCGATCAAGTTGGAGATGCCCAAGATCAAACACAACTACAAGGATTTACGGGATCATCACAAGGTACGTCTTCGCAATTATTTAAATTTGATAATTCAACGTATAGAAGAGAAATGGCAAAATATACCGCCGCTAAAGGATTACCCTTTAATTTTACTAATGATAGATTATGGTCTCATATGGCACAACTTTGTTTAAATCCCGCGGCTAAAGAAATTAATAAAAATACAAGTACTCGTGATACTAAAGCTCAATATCTACAAGGAAAATTAACTTTAATTAATAGGTTTAAAGATTTACCCCAAAAATTGTCAATATGTGCCGATATATGGAGTGACCATTGGCAAACTCATAGCTATATAGGAATTACATGTCATTGGGTTGATATTAGTTGGAAATTACAAAAACGATTAATTGCATATAAATCTTTTGATACTGTTCATAACGCTCAAATATTTGTAGTAAAATTGCTAATGTTTTACAAGAATATGGATTAGTTCACAAAATTTTTTCAATTGGATTTGATAATGCCGCAAATAATACTGCTAGTCTACCATCACTCATTGATATTTGTCAACCATCTATTGGTGGTAAATTTTTTCATGTTAGTTGCATATGTCATATTTTAAATTTGTGTGTGCAAGATGGTTTAACAACTTTAAAGGAACATGTAGCCCCAATTAAGGAAGTTCTTGCTTATATAATGAGAAATCATAGTGTAACAAAATTGTGGATTAGATTTTGTAAAATAAATAATATCCCACCTAAAAGATTTTTCCTAGATGTTCCAAACCGATGGAATTCCACTTATAAAATGTTATCCGAATCTTATGATTTTCGTGAACTATTGTGTCAGTTTATTCAATAAATAGAGTATTCAACTATAATATTGCCTCATCAATGGGATATTTGTAATAATTTAAAGAAAATTTTGAAAATTTTTAAAGATGCTACCGTACAATTATCCGGTTCTTACTATCCCACTTCACCGTTAGTTATAGAACACGCCGCTAAAATTAGTTACATATTTATGCATTTTAAAGATGATCAAATTTTAGGTGAATGTATTAACAAGATGAGAACAAAATGGCTTAAATATTTTTTGATCATTTCCCCATTATTTTTAGTAGCTAAACTATTAGATCCTAGGATAAGAGAAGATGGTTTAGAACAAATACTAGATTATTATTATAAGAATCTATTTCCCACCGGCTTTGATTTGTTTTTAGATAGACCTATCCCAAAGGCAAAAGACGTTGTAATTGAGACTAAAAAAATTGTATATGAACTTTATAGAGAATATTATGATCTTTTTGGTAATATTGTTTATCTTCCTAGTAGTGAAAATGTAGGTGGTAGTTCTCACGAAGATAGCGATCCCTTTAACTTTATAGATAATTTAATTAGTTCTAGAACTCAAAAACGTCAACGAGGCGGCTCCACTTATATTGAACTTGAAAATTATTTAACCACTTCTTTTGAGCCTATAGACGATTTTGATATTGCAAAGTGGTGGGCACGAAGGGCAAACAACTATCCTATTCTATCATTGATAGCAAAGGAGATCCTAGCCGCTCCCGCCTCAACCGTTGCCGTAGAAGAAGTATTTAGTGTAGGAGGAAATGTCTTATCCGATCGAAGGTCAAGGTTGTCTCCATATAATTTAGAATATCAAATGTTGCTCGGCGATTGGCATAGAGCCGAACTACGACTTCAAGATAAAAGAAGTAGTTCCGAGGAGGAGGAGGCCTTTGATGAAGATACATCGGGGAGCGAAGCCGAATGAACTACGCCGCTCTTTAGTTTTTAGATTAGGTTAATTGTAATTTTATAGATTAGATTATAGATTAGGTTTATTTTTATTTAATTGTAATAGTTAGGTTGAGGTAAAGGCTCCTAAATGTCCCCCCTTATTTATAAAATGGTAAGGTTGGTTATCCCCCTCATTTGTAATTTTATTTTAATTAATAAAATTTAAGGGTACCGTCCCTTTTTCTTTTATATACTTTCGTTTATTTTAAAAAAAGTTAAGTTTTTATATGACTTTTTTGCAAAAAATTAACTTTTTTGTAAAACTTAACAGAAATTGTTAAGAATTTAACTTGTAATTTTTTTTTTTTTTGAAGGACTGGACACTTGGGCGACCGCCCTAGTCATCTTGGGCGACCGCCCAAGCCTTTCATTTGTTTTTTTTTAAAAAAACTGGACACATGGGCGACCGCCCAAGTCATTCGGCCCTTCTTGGGCGACCGCCCAAGTTTTTTTTTGTTTTTTTTGAAATTAACCGGTTTAGAACCGGAACCGGAACCATACGGCCGGTTCGGAACCGGGACCGAAACCGTGACAAACCGGGCCGATTTCGGTTTAATACTTGGTGGAACCGTGAACCGCCGGTTCGGAACCGGAACCGGCGGTTTGAACCGGATGGGCACCTCTATATGGAATGAAGAAAGAGAATATCGAGTTAAATACCATTTTGGTCACTAATGTATTCGGTGTTCTAAAAGATCCGTCTAAGAGCGCCTAGGCCCCTCTCCAACGTCTAGTTCTAAGCCCCGCCTAGGCCCTGACTAATCCCGATTAATCCCCGCCTAGGCACTAGGCCCGACTCCACCGCCTAGCATCCGTCTAGCGCTTTTTAGAACCTTGCTTCAATGTATTGCCCTTCTTTTGTTTCGGTCACTTTTTTTTTTCTTTTTCATTTTTCTCCTTAAGCTTGTTTTTTGTTGTTGTCTTTTTGTTATTCTGTCATCTATCAATTCGTTAAAAAACGCCCACATAACATGGTGACAGTTAAAATGCTGAATTGATTTACAAATTTATAAAATTGACCGAGATAAAATTAATAAAGGGTAAAAATATTCAACATGAAAGATAGCGATCTTTATTTTTTATTTTATTAACAAAAAGGGTTCAATTGAAACATTGAAAAACATTCCCCCCACACTTCATTATCTCATCCATTCTCCCTCCCATGGTGGTAGAGGTGGTGGGTTGTGAAACCGAGCTTTATTGGAAACAATAATGTTGCATTACTACAAATAATCCAATAACAAAAAGAGAGCAACAAGTATACTAGAAGAGTAGTTTAACCAACAAAATAAAGAGGTTCTAAATCACATATATATATCGTAAGGAATGAATCTAATAAAAGAGACATTACATTACCACCACCACCATCTCCAACAAAGTCGGGGTGGGTCCTTAATAGTTCTGCGAGTAGTCAAAACTCAGGGGCTGCTGACAGAATGGAGCCTGCAATAAACAATCACCCACGACGCGTAAATTAGACACTAAACTTACTTACAAATTGCTTAAACAAAACTTGGCATATTAGTGATTAGTACCAAATGCGACAGACAGACATTTATTATGGGACAGAGGGAGTACAATACTAGTGCTTAAAAGGGCACGTATGTGGTCTATTTGTCTCCAAATGTCCAGCATATGACATGATATACACAGACTTTCAATCAGAGCGTTCCACTACAAACTACGCTATTCCTAAAATGAAAATATTTTACTCTCTTTGTCCCCTAAAATAATATTCCAACTTTTTTCGTTGTAACACACAAGGTATTTTGAGCAATAAATTTAGGTCCATTTAATCATCGTAATGAGAATTTAAAACTTGTTATTAATACACAGTTATAAATACAATAAACAACAATTTTTAAATGTTCATTAGGATGATTTATTAATTATAAAATTATTGCTCAAAGTATCTTCGTGTTAACAACGTAAAAAGTAGGAAGCTCATTCCGGGACGGGAGAGTTACTTTTATATTAATGAGACACACATGTTATACTCGCAATAACAATTCAATTACTACCCCCTAACCTACTTTCTGTCTCTTGCCTCACTTTTCATACTTGCAACATCCACTCCACAAACATTTTTCCTTAATATCCGTGCAAATAGTATGTGTAGTTCTTAGTGGGACGGTGGGAATATATATATATATATATATATATATATATATATATATATATATATATATATATATATATATATATATATAATGCATAACCACCTCAAGCCCAAAGCCTAATAAGAATTAGCTACAAGATAAAAGATCTAGACGAAAGAACTTTGAATCATTTTTCGAACTGGAACTATAGATACACACTTTCTCCGAATAAATGTCGCGGTTGACTTGTCAACATTTTTAATGAAGTGCTTTACTAGTTTGTACATGTACAATGATAAAATTGCACCAAGACACTTTCCTTATTTAGAAAGGCAACATTTACTTGGGACAAGCCAAAATGGAAGGGGTGACATTTATTATGAGACAGAGGGAGTATTATAATTCCCCAGAGGTAGAATGAGTCCCACCTATGCATTGTTTTCCTGCCTACCACAAATTGCAATGATAATAGACGCCAATATTCTTGCACAGCAAAACAAAGCACTACAGAAAAAGTAAATTGTAACGGACCTGGAAAACAGCATGCCTAAATTGATCATATGGTTGTGCATACATCATGGCATGAGATGGCCATTGCATATAGACAGCATCCCTAGATGTCTGATTCAGTCCCACAAATGGGTTCATCATTGGGCCTCTATATCCCACAGACGCAGCTTGATTCCTTGGCATTTGACCCATCTGAGGTACAAGCGACTCGTACTGCACGAACTGAGGCTGAAACTTCTGCAAACCAAAAGGCACCATGCTAAAGTTCTGACTAGTAGGAAGGCTCTTAACGTACCTAGATTAGTCAAATTATGTTAGCTAAACTTGAGGCAAAGACAAAACAAAATTGAGAGAGATCAGAATTTAAACTATCTTGTACAAATAAGTTTGAGTTTAACATGGCGCTCCTTTAATAAAAACAAAATAAACATAAACATAAACATTGACTTTTCATTAAGCACAAACTTATCACAAGTGACTTCTTATCAAATGAAGACAGAAGGGGTCAAAATTACCAAAAACTGCAGATGGTTTTGGGAAGAGTGGAAATCAAAGAACACAAATATATAAAGAAAAAATAATACTCTTACCTACAAATTATTACTCGTAGTACCAATTGAAGTTTTTCATAAAAAGGAGGTCAAGCCTCCTTACCCCAGATGTGGCTTATCAACATTTCACCATCTTATCCAAACAGTCTAAACATTCTTAACAATTTAAATTTAAAGAATAACAAAGAGTTTTTATGAACTTATAGTCTTGTATCAATTGCCAATAGTTCAAATGATTACTGAAAGGATACCCAAGTGCTTACTGCCAGTACTATGGACAAAGCATTGATGTTCAACAGTCAATACATGATAAGACAACTGAGCAATAAAATCATAGCACGGTAATGTAGTTGAATCTGCAGAGAACTTTTCGTGTTCACATTGTACTTGAACAAAGCAATTCAGTGTTTCATTCTTGTGTAATTACGGAAGACTTGAAATGCTTTCTGACAAGAGAGAGATTTTTGATGCCTCCTATACCTGTGTTTGGAGGAATAAGTCCAAGCAAACTCCTAAAATTCGCTAGTTACACCACACGGTTCTATTAGTGTAGGAAGAGGATCATTAAACTCCATTATATGTGTCTGTTATACAAGAGGGTACCTTAATAATACTAGTTACCACGTTAGATCAGAGTGCTACTAAAATAGAGAAGTTGAGCCTTGTTCCATACAAATTTAAGCGGAAGCATAACAGAACAACATTCACTAATTTTTTATAGGGGTTTTTACCAAGAAGACCCTGAGATAAGGTAGAATTTACCAATAAAAACACAACATTTCATAATCTACCTTAGGATCCCTGGGTTGAAATCAATACCCCCGTAGAGTCCCTAGAGTCCCTGAGCCTCTTTATAACAAGTCTAAATGACAAATCTACACCCACCTCCCCAACCCTTATATACATCCTCCCTAACCTTTACCAAATCACCGATTTCTATGCATCGGGTCCTTGAATATGGTTGTTGTTCCGACAAATTTATTACTAATTGCTCATATTTACTTGCAGCAGTGCTTCTTCATCTTCACTTCATTTCAAGAACTGAAATTTCAGTAATTTTGCTGGGTTTTTTAGGGTTTGACTCCATACCATGAATTCGCTTCACAGGTAAACAATAATTCTTGAACTCTGCTCCGAGTGTTTTAACTTATTTTGTCATTTTTCATTGTTTTGACTTGATATTACACTGCCAACACTTTTGAATTTGTGTGTGTGGGTGGCTGTTTGTTTGTGTTTGTGTTTGTGTTTGTGTGTGTGTGTGTGTAAACTGCTAATAGTTCTGATTTTCTAAGCATGTGCAGCAATGTGAAGTGATCATTGATATGGTTATGGTATATTAGTGGTTATTTGGTGCAAAACAGAGCTCTAACTGGTGTATATGGCCAATAATTTCAAGCTTTCGATTTGTAATTAGAAAAGCAATTTGAAGTTCGCAGAATTCATTTTGTTGTTTCAATCCTAAATCTTTGTTGTTTGTTGGATTTTGCTTGTATTCCTTGAATATAAACTTTTCGTTGTTGTGATCCTTTCGCATATTGTTATTTATATCATTGTTAGCCCGATTTAAAGTGACTTTGTGTAGAAATCTCGGTTATAATTGCTTGCAACGCGGACAGTACTTCTGCAAATTTCAACGAAATTCTGTGTTTTGTTTCTCTTGTCCGTTTCCTTTAATTGAAATCAGTTGGAATGGTGGAGATTCAAAGGGGGAAAACTAGAGAGAGAGAGAGAGAGAGAGAGAGAGAGAGAGAGAGAGGAGAAAGAATGGGTCTCCTCATGAAGTAAAGTTTCTAAATTCTTTATTGAGTTTAATTTGAAATCACACAACTGTATCATGCAATTGTGTAATCATACAACTGTGAAATAAATTGAGAAATGATTTTACAAGTGAAAAATGACACGACTGGAAATCCCACAACTATATAATCATACAACTGTGAAATCACACAACTGTGTAGTCATACAAATGTGAAATGATTTGAGAAATAATTTTACAAGTGAAAAATGACACAGTTGTGAAATCACACAATTGTGTATTCTTACAACTGTAAAATCATACAAATGTGTAATCATACAACAGTATGAAAACACTTGAGAAATGATTTTACAAGTGAAAAATCAGCTGTGAAATCACACAATCGTGTAATCATATAACTGTGAAATCACAGGATTGTGAAAAATAGAGTGACGGTCAAAATGGTCGAGGGACTTATTGGCTTGAAAATGTCAGTCCTTAAAGCTTGTATTCATTTGGGTAAAGGACTTATTGGTCGAAGCCTCTTTTTTATAAATAGTGGCCACAAATTAATCAGTATGCCCATAAATAAATTCGGTATTTAAAAGTCAACCTCAAGTCAAAGAAACATACCTTTCATAACTCCGGTCATAGTCTGGGTCAGTGCGATCCTTCTCCCTATCCCTGAGAATGGCAACTCGTGAAGTAGTACCATCCCTGCTGAAGTTCGTCTCCAAGTCCATAATTGAATTCTTGGCGCTGTCATTCTCATCTCCACTGAAATACAGACTTTTCCCATCTAAAGGAGGCTGCAGTGATGCATCTTCTGATTCAGCACTAGTAGGACTACTGAATATCCGAGCCCGTGCCCTATCATACTCCTCTATTCTCTCTTCAACTGTTCGTGCTGAACCACGTTTTGATCCCACTTCGTTTGATCCATCCAAAGAACCTTTGCTAGGCCTAGGCTTTAAAACAACTTTAATCTGCTCGAGCTTGTCATTTTCCGACATCTTGGTTGGTATATCCGATAAACAGATAGCAGGGTATCTACTTTCTGTCAATTTCCTCACCAAGATTTTAGCTCCCAGCCCATCTGAAAAATTATCCTGAACCATTGTCTGCAAACCATAGTGTTGAGCAACGCGATGGGCTGCAAGGCGAAGGTAGGAGGTTGAGAAATGTTGGAACTCAAACTGCTGTTGTTCAGAATTCTGCATGAACTTCTGAATGTCGAGCTCCATCCTAAGGACTGCAAACAGTCAAATACAATGTTTAGATACAACAGAAATACTGAAGGACTGCCAGAAATCAAATACAGATTAAAAAAAAATTAAATCACATTCTTGCAGATGAACACTCTTTAATGGCGCTTAAATACATTACCCCCCTCAAGTATACACAAAATCCCACTTTGCACCCCAACACGAAATTTGGGCCTAAGTGGTACCCCATGTTAAAAGTTTGCCCCCTAGATCCAAACAAACGTTAGAATTTGAACAAAATTTTACATGTGCACCTCACATGATGGGTAATTTGGTCATTCTCATTCTCATTTTAATTTTTCTTTGGATTAGTTTTTCCCGCTCTTCTCATACATAGTAAAAATAATGGAAAATATATTATGCATTATTTATTACATAAAATATATAAAATTATAATATCCAATACTAATAAAAAATTCATGTACAAAAAAATTTATTCCATATAAAGTTTTTACATATTATAATTATGTCAAAAAGTATAAATGATTGATAATAAAGTAACATATTAAAAATCAAACAAGAGAAGAATAAAATGTATAAATAGTAAAATATTTTAATTAGAACCAAAGAAAGAAAATGGAAAGAAAAACAAAGAACAGATGAAGGGAAAAAATTTCACCAAACCCTTTAACTCACAGGCCACCATTGTCTCATTCCTATACCCCTCCTTCCTCCTTCCATTGCCAAAATACTACCCACACCCAGTATCGTAGCCACACCACCATCCCTCCCATTACCACTGCTCCTCCCCCTCCCTCTCCCCCTCCCCCTCTCTCTTGCACCCCGACCTCTGTCGCATACCCAATCAATCGCCCCCCAAGCCCGGCCACAGTTCTTCATCCCCTCTTCAATTGATTCAAAGCCCACCCTTGTTTCTTAATCAAACAATCCATATCTGGATTCTAAGTAGCAGATTGTTCAAAATCTGGATTCGAAGTGTACAATTGCAGGTTGATGATTGTGAAGAACACAGATCTAGGTTTTTTTGTTTTCTAATTTTGATCTTTGAAGAACAACCATGGCTACACCAAATTTGAAAAAAAAAAATCTAACTTTTATCAAAAAAAAAAAAAATGAATTTTGATTTGGGATGTGATTTTGATTTGGTTGTTCTGTCAAAAATTGAAATTGGTCTTTGATTTAATTTATGGTTGTGGTAGTTTGGTGGCTGTGGTTTGGTGGGGCAACGGCAGTTTGCTGGTGGTGGTCTTGGTGGTTGAATGGTGGTGAAGACTTGAGGATTTTTAAGGTTAAATGACATTTAACCCCTTAAGTTTTGGAGTCAAAAGAAATAATTACCCATCATGTGAGGTGCACATGTCAATTTTCGTTAAAATTTTAACGTTCGTTTGGATCTAGGGGGCAAAGGGGGACTATTTTAACATACTCCCTCCGTCCCAGCGAAAGAGCCACAAAATTAGCCGGGCACGCAAAATAAGAAATGTGATGTAGGAAAGAGAAAAAGTTTAAATGTTGTGAGTATGAAAAATTAAATAGGAGAGAGAATGAGTGGGAGGTGATGTAAGAAAGAGAATGTTGTGAGTGTAAAAGTAAAGTAGGAGAGAGAATGAGTGGAGAGAATAGTGATTTAAAGTTTCCTTTTTGGGAAAGTGGCTTTTTAAATGGGACGCCCAAAAAGGAAATAAATGGCTTTTTCGTTGGGACGGAGGGAGTATACCACTTCGGCACAAATTTTGCGCTTGGGTGCAAAGTGGGATTTGGTGTATACTTGAGGGGGGTAAATGTATTTAAATCCCCTTTAATCTAATTCTCTCCACAAAAAATGCAAATCTTACGATAACAAAACAAACTGCAGTGGAAATATCAGCCACCTCCCTTAAGATGGTTATGCCCTCAGCCCTTTACAAGAAGGCTAAACAAATTTGTACAACATTAAAACTGAAAACCAGGAAAAATTCAAAAAGTAACTGAGTCACTGAAAATACACATTCAGATAGAGCCCAATAGCAATAATGTGCACACTAGTCTAGTTAGGGACCATGATATGTGCCACATGCCATGGAAAAGAATACACTCTACGAACAGTCAATTCTCTAAAACATCTAATTGCAAGATTAAAAGAAAAGAGACGATTTAAGCTGAAAAAAAAAAAAAGAGAGGGGAGAATAGGGTATTCATAGTAAAGATAGAGAAGTTAGGTGTCTATAACTCCAACGAAGATGCAATTGAGCTATGGGTTAGAAGCTACAAATGTTATCAAAGAAAATCAAAAATGGCAGGTAAGCACAGCCAAGAAGTCAAAAAGAAAACAGCATGCTCTTGGGGACTAAAAGAACATCCAAAAGGTAATGAACTCCAGCAAGTATATAACTGACCAACACAATCGCTTCACATTATTTCCTTCCCTGCTTTTTGACTTTTCATTCCTAGAAAATAAGAACTTGTCCTGAGTTAAGCTGGTCTGTATATGACTATGAAGGATGAAGGCCGGTATTGAATAGCTTCAGTAGTTGTCCACCCCACCCAAACGGGCATCGAGGTAAACTACTTTGGCCAAACTCTTGGTGCAGCAATATGTTGATGTGCATTAGGCTCCCAGTATGTTTAGTAATGTTAAACAAGCACGCTAAAGTAGTTGAAAATATAAGATTGGATTGAGCCTCTCCATTTTGGAGGAAGAGATATTGAGCATTTCTGATTCTCTTTTTCTCAAGGAATATAATCCAAAAGGTAAGGAGAATGTGTAGGGTTCAAACAAATATGCTTTTATTGGTCAGGGTAATTCTCTAATGCCATCATTTCTCAACTGATGCAAGTATAAATGAAAGGAAATTGAAGCTCGAAGACCTCTGTTATTTTTATATTTTAATAAAAAAGAATTTATTAGATGATAGTGTAAAGAGCACTTTTCCATCATTTCCGATAGAGCCAAAGACTCACTATTTTTTGGCTTGGGAATATGATGGAATAACGCAAAATGGCTCACTAAACTGTTTGCGCTTCTTTGTTATGAAGCAACAGTTGGTCCCTGCAATTTTCGATGCAATTTTCATCGTGGGTCATCTGGAAACAGTCTCTATGCACTTTAATACAGGGTCAAGGCTGCGTACATCCAACCCCATCTTACCCCACCGTCGGTGGGAGCCTTTGCAACACTGGGGTAATGTTGTTGTTGTTGTATAGTGTAAAGAGCACAGGCCATCCACCAGTAGAAGAGAATACAAAGAAGATAACCAAAAAAAAGGATAAACATCCTTGAAAATTTCTTCCCAGCAGGCATAAAAAACAACAACTGCAGCAACTAGTTGAAACCCCAAGAAAAGACGGCCTGCAAATCCCTACTGAAAGATCCCTGTTAAAGTGACAGCTTTAGATGTGAATGCTTGGGAAGTCATTCTTGCTAGAGATAGTTTAGGAGAGGTGGTAACATTATCATTAGTTAGTGTCATACATGCAATAAAAGATAAACATTTAATTACAAACTAGTGATCATACAATTTTCCAGCAATACTTCCACTTTCAGGGTTAAGCATCTCAAGATCAAGACTCTAGGGCTCTAACAAGTTGAATTTTAGCATGAACTGTTATCCCCATTTTGTTAAATGAGTGTGTCCTATACATGTGTGCATATGAGAGCCATGGAAAGTATTGAACCTAGATAGAACACACGTTGAAGCCCTGAAACGATTTATGATACCTTTCAGGTTACCTGTCCTGACACAAATATGATATCTTTTATCTGTGCAATAAGCTGTTTGGAAATTTTGAGTACTCTTTATTGATCTTGAATATGAGTAAGGTGATACGCATATTTACCACCATTGGTAATAAGTTAAACTATTAACTATGGCACATTAAGAGCATATTCTTAGTAACAAATAAATAATGTTAACTATTTCGTGTAAAATTTCTTTCTATAAAGACTTTTAATCCTATTTCTTTTTTTAGCATTATTATTTTCGGGTAACTATGTTTTGAAGAGAAAGCATGGTGGGTGATCGATCTACAACTTGGGGGAGGGTAGATATTAAACTTTTTGTATGGTAATTGTGCTTTGAAAAGAAAGGTAAATTTGGACATAAAATGTGCAAAAGAAATCTCCCAAAGAGCAAGTTCCCAGGTTTCTAATATAAGGTAATTTCAGATCTAAAAGCAGTCATCTATCTGAGAAGGGTAAAAGAAAATGTATCGGCACACAAAATGAACAGCAGAGAAGCTTTAGCGTAATATATAAATCTAAGCTTCTAATATACCAGGAGTTAATAGAGGAATGACAGCTTACCATCACTTGTATGAGCATCTCCATTAGGGATGGCAATTTAACCGAACCCGATCCGTACCGAAGGTGATCCGATCCGAATTTTTCGGATATGGTTTCAATTTTTTATGACCCGACCAAATTCGGCACCACTGCCGACCCGACCCGAGACCCGACCCGAACACATATACATAAGTTGGAATTTATGTTTCATTTCCATCACTAACCTTAATGAAGTTTGCTTATTACTCCATTACTCCCTCTTTATCCTTGGTCGGCTCTCATCCTCTCCTCTATCCCTCCCTCTTCCTCCTTGGTTGACAATTATGGAAGTTCAATGATATTAACCTAACAATTTTGGAAATGGGACTATCTTTTGGGGACAAACAAAAATGGCAAATGGGAGCATTTTTACAGACGGAGGGAGTAAACCTCAGTTACAACTATCAATCCAGGTCAGAAACATAAAACAGCGATCATCAATTTTACACTCAACCTACAATTTAGATGCAGAACCCAAAGAAGCACACCAAACATCCTTCTCCTCTTCTCTTCCACGAGACAAGTCATTTCATCCGGTTCTCCTTTCTCTCTCCTGCGGCAGCGCCATTACAGTTCTTCCACTTCCTCAGTTCATCTGGTTCTCCTTTCTCTCTCCTGCGCCGTCGATTGATTGAAGATTTGAAGGTGCCCTCTCAATTTATTTATTTTCCTGTTTAGTAGGTAACGAATTAGGTGCCCTCTCAGTTCTTTCTTTCTTTAGTGGCTAAATGAATACATGTTGTTGATGTTTCTCAAATTGGCCAAGGAAGATTCTGTTGATGTTTCTCAAATTGTTCACTGCAAGTTCGGATCGGATCATGGGTCGGGTCCGATCCGATCCGAACCCGACCTGTTGCCATCCCTAATATCCATACTTAACCCCCCTACTTGTCGCATGACAACAGAAAAAGGACAGCCAAGCTTCAGTCATTGAGGCTGCTGCCAATCTAACTATAAGTTCTGATGGTTAGCACTCGAATTACGGGTACAGGGTTTGAGTTTCAACTTCCTCCTTAATGAAAATGAGATGTCGTCACATTTTGTATCAAAAAGTTTGTTATTGTTATGGTAAAAAAAAGAAGGTGGTTAACCACGCCCCTAAGTTTCAATTACTCCCTCGTCCCATAATGACAGTCCCATTTGACAATTTAGACATTTTAACAACTTACTTTCATTTCCATCACTAACCTTAATGAAGTTTGCTTATTACTCCATTACCCCCTCTTTATCCTTGGTCGACTCTCATCCTCTCCTCTATCCCTCCCTCTTCCTCCTTGGTTGACAATTATGAACGTTCAATGATATTAACCTAACAATTTCGGAAATGGGACTATCTTTTTGGGACAAACAAAAATGGCAAATGGGAGCATTTTTACGGGCAGAAGGAGTAAACCTCAGTTACAACTATCAATCCAGGTCAGAAACATAAAACAGCCATCATCAATTTTACACTGAACCTACAATTTAGATGCAGAACCCAAAGATACACACCAAACATCCTTCTCCTCTTCTCTTCCACGAGACAAGTCATTTCATTGTCCCTTTTTCTTTCTAAGCTATAATCACCAGATCTGCAGCTAATATAAAAATCAATCCAAGCTACAAAATTGTAAGCTCACAAACCACAAACAAATCTAACATCAGCAACAAAATCACCAAAATATCAAACCTAACGCAATTCAGGTCAAACCATAAAATACATGCCACCATTCCACATAAAGAGCAACAAGATTGAAATATCATCCAAGCACAAGGAAACCCCACAATTGGGCAACACCAAAAATCAAAATTGAGCAAATATTTCAAGAAAAATAACTCACTTGAGAGACGATGACGAGGATTTTGTAGGGCTTCAATCAAAAAGGGATCCACCATCGACGCGTAGGTAGTACCCTTCTCTTCATGAGCAGGAAACCCATCGTTCGCCGACGTAGCAGCGGCGGTAACTGGTGGTGGACTCGATTCCATGACGGCTTTCTCCGAAATCTAACACGAATTTACGGAAAAAAATAGACAGAATAGGGGTTTAGAATTGGGTTAGGATGATGAATTTAAGAAAGGAAAGAATCTTCTTCTCAATCCTTCACCCGAAGGGAAGGCGTAAGAAGAAGAAACTTTGGCGTTTGTATCCAGAAGAACCCTGTTCTTATCCCTGACCAGACCCCCGCAGTCGCTTGAGAGACGAATAGGAAGGCTTAGATTTATTCTAAAATCAATTTTGTCTTAATGTGAACAGAGCCAGACAGCCAATCAGCCAGCCCCAAATATCTTTCTTTTTTTTTTTTTTTTTTTTTACAATTTTCTAAATTTCTTTGAAATTTGAATGGTCGTAAGTTTACGCTCCGACGATGAAACTCTTTCACAAAATTTTAGCATTTATATTTTCAGATCTTGAACTCAAAATCTATTACTCCCTCCGTCTCAATTTAAATATTTTAAAATGAATTTGACACGAAAATTAAAAAAAAATGATGTAGAAAAGAGAAAAAGTTAAATGTTATGAGAGCATCCACAATAGAAGCTTTTTGAGAGCTCCTTATTCTTATGAAAAAGCTCTCTAGAGCTTTTTACCATTGTGAAAATGATGAAAGAGCTCCTTAGTAAGGAGTGGCTCTTTCTACAAAGAGCTAGCTTTTTAGCTTTTTATCATTAATGCTACACATTTTCTATGCAAGTCATTCACTCTTTTTTACATATGAGACCCATAAAAAAATTGAAAGAGGAATTTTACCATTGTGAAAAAGTGCTTGAGGTTTTTAAGTTTTGAATTATAATGATGTGGCTCATAGAAAATATAAAAAAAAAACTATCTAGAGAGCTTTACCATTGTGGATGCTCTGAGTATGAAAAATTAAATAGGAGAGAGAATGAGTGGGAGAAATAGTTAGGAGAGAGAATGTTGTGAATGTAAAAGTAAAGTAGGAGAGAGAATGAGTGGGTGGAATAGTAATAAAAACCTTTTTTGGGTTGTGACATTTTAAATGGAACACTCAAAAAGAAAAGTTGGGACATTTAGATTGAAACGGAGGGAGTATATACTCCCTCCATTCCAATAATTGCTTCTAAAAGTGTGATAGCATCACACTTAGCCAACTCAAAGAGATTGACTTATTTTATGTTTTGTTACTTTCTTATGTATTTAAATTAAGTAAATATTTTGTGTATTATTTTTATTATTACTAACCTATTAACCGAAAGTTTATTGTGTTTTAGTATTATTTTGATCATTTATGTAGGACTCTCACAAATGATAAGAAAGGCTTGAAAAAAATAAAGAGATAAAGGAGATTGATTATGTTGATCAAGCTCATCCTTACCTATTAAGCTTAGAATTTCTTGGCTATAAATATGAGTCCCAAGGCAGTTCAATATACACGTTTTATATACTTCGAAAGGCTGAAGAATTAGATACTTGAGAGGAGTTGTTTTATTGTGAGGGTTTCATTTGATTATTTTGTCATTCTCTTAATTCCTATTTTGTAACCGGTTCAGAAGTGATTTAATAAGAGAAGATTTATTGTCTATAGCATATTGCTGTAGATAAGTGTTAAATCATTTGGTTATTTCTTTTCTATTTATTTTTCGCTGCAATTCTTTGTTGTGCTAGTGCTGGTGCGATAGCATCAGGACTCACACCAGCTATTTTCGTGTTCCTGTGCACTTTCTAGCCGCTCCATTTCTTTCAATTGGTATCAGAGCTCCACTCGATTACACTGAGTGAGATCCAAGAAAGAGTGGTCATTATGAAAGGACACTTGAATCAATTGGAAACTGAAGATGTTGCCCTTTTAATCAAAAAATTTACTTCTTTCCTGAAAAATACACGGGACAACAAGTTTCCTTCTAAACCTCAAAATACTTTTGAAAAATCAAAAGAGGATATCGAGAGTAGTTTCAAGAAACCCACTAGTTTTGCTAAGAATAGATCTGAAACTGTTCAATGTAGAGCCTGCAAAGACTTTGGGCACTATGTCAATGAGTGTGCCAACACTCTGAAGAAAAAGGGAATGAGCTTTTGTGCGACCCTTAGTGATAGTGAGGAAGATGATGAAACGCTGAACTTAGTTGTCATTGAAGTCTGGCCTCCTAGTCACGAACATCAAGCTGATGTAGCTTCAGATGTAGTCACACCGGTCATCACATCTTCTGACTCTGAGGTCTACTGTTTTAATTCTTTCCTTTCTGAAAAAACAGAGAATGAAGAAGTATGTGATGAAAGTTACCAAGAACTTCTTGATGCTTATGCTGATTTATTCGCCGATTGGCAAAAACGTGTTGAAAAATTGGCAGTTTTCGAAAAGGTAAATGGGAAACTCTCTACTGAAATTTCAACTTTAAAGGGTGAACTTAAAGAGGTCACCACTGAAAATGACAGCCAAAAAGATTTCATAGCCAAACTTGAGGTCATGCTCACTAAACGTGACATTGAACTTGAGAAAATCAAAACGGAACTCACAGAGGTCAAGAAAACATTTGCAAAAATGAATACTGGAAAGGCAACTCTTTATGAGGTTCTAAGTATGGGTCATTTTTCTAAAACAGGTATCGGCTTTGAATCAAATTTTTCAAAAAAAAGGAGAGAGTTTCTCTAAACCTAAGAACTTTCACAATTCTAACACAACACCCAAGAAAAAGAGATTTGTGTGTCACTATTGCTTCTTATCAGGACACATAAGACATTTTTGTTATAAAAGGATTCATGACCTGGGAAAAGATGCTCCTCAGATGAGTGGACGGATTCACTCACATCACCACTCACACCGCCAGAAAACAGGTCAGTTTGTATGGATAGAAAAGAAGAATGAGGAATGCAAGGTAGTGTTTACCTCTCTCAAGAGCAGTATTGCTAGCTCATGGTACTTTGATAGCGGGTGCTCAAGGCACATGATGTAATGCGTAATTTAGCATTACGTATCACCGCCAAAGGTGGAAATGTGAATTATGGGGGAGGAGCACAAGATAAGATCGTAGGTAAAGGTACCTTATGTGTGAATAACATGCCTAAACTAAAAAATGTCTATCATGTAGAAGGTTTGAAAGCTAATCTTATTAGTATAAGCCAACTGTGTGATGACAATTTACATGTTAATTTTGACAAACATGAATACAAAGTGTTTGATAACACTAATCAATGCCTATTCACTGGAGTAAGGTCTCAAGATAATTGTTACAAATTTGGTGACAATTTATCCTGCCTTTGCTCCAAAACAAATGAACTTGAACTATGGCATCAAAAGTTAGGACATGCTAGCTATAGAAAAATAGAAGAATTAGTTAGATTTAATGTTGTTAAACACATGCCCAAGCTTGATTTTAAACAATCAAGTGTATGTGGTCCTTGCCAAAAGGGCAAGTAAACCAAAGCCTCTCATCCAAAGGTTGACAAAAGTTTCACTTTTGAAATTTTGGAATTAATTCATATTGACCTTATGGGACCTATTGAGGTTGAGAGCTTAGGTAAAAAGAAGTATTCTTTTGTTTGTATAGATGATTTCTCTAGATATACTTGGGTGTTGTATTTAAAAGAAAAATCTGAAGCACTTGAAGTATTTAAAATTTGGTATAAAAAGGTTAAAAATTTGTATGGTAAGAAAGTTATTAAAATTAGGTCTGATCATGGAACTGAATGTGAGAACACTTTGTTCTCAAAATTTTGTGACTCCAAAGGAAACACCCATGATTTTCAGCCCCTAAAACCCCTCAACATAATGGGGTTGCTGAAAGAAAAAATAGTACTTTGCAAGAGATGGCTCGTGTCATGCTTAGTTCTAAAAACATCTCCAAACGATTTTGGGCTGAAGCACTTAATACTGCTTGTCACATAGGAAATAGAGTTTACTTAAGAGTTGGATCAACCATGACTCCCTATGAAATCCTACTTGGTAAAAAACCTACTCTTAAATACTTTCATATTTTTGGATGCATATGCTATGTTCTAAATGATAGAGATTATCTATCTAAATTTGATTTCAAAAGTGACAAAGCTGTTTTCTTGGATATTCCACTAATAGTCGTACTTATAGGGTTTACAATCTTAAAACTAAAACTGTGATGGAATCAATTATTGTTACATTTGATGATACTGCTGACCTAAACTTAAAAACTCTTGAAGATGATGTCTCAGATTACATAGAGACAATGCAGGAGTCTCATAATCAAACTGAACAGACGAAACAAAATGGACTGAAGAAAGAAGATGCAGGTACTGATGTGAGCACATCATCACCTACATCAGGACAAACAAAATCTGGTTCAGAATCCAAAAATTCTGACTGTAAAGGTGAGAATTTGGTCCAAAGACATATCCAGCAGAATACAAAAGAATCACCCAATTTCTCAAGTGGTGGGTGATGTAAACAAGAAAATTAGCACAAGGGAAAAGCCAAGGGTCAACTACCGTGAGTTGGTTGGGCTAAGTTCTGTTGAATCACAAGTAAATAAGGTTAGTTCTTGCTGTTTTGTGTCTAATATTGAACCTAAAAATGTTGTAGAAGCTATAAAAGATGATAATTGGATTGTTGCCATGCAAGAGGAACTGAATCAATTTGATAAAAATGATGTATGGACCTTGGTTCCTAGACCTAAAGGAGGAAATGTAATAGGAACTAAGTGAAGTTTTAAGAACAAAACTGATGAAAATGGGCAAATTACCAGAAATCAAGCTAGGCTTGTAGCTCAAGGCTACACCCAAATAGAAGGGATAGATTTTGAAGAAACATTTGCTTCTATTGCTAGGATAGAATCAATTAGGCTCTTACTTGCAATTGCCTGTTATTTAAACATTACTCTACATCAAATGGATGTAAAGAGTGCATTTTTCTTTTAACCATCAGGACTTGACCTGATGGCCAGAGCACTGGGACACCAACACGGAGGTCGTGGGTTCGACTCCCCCAGTGGTTAGAGTGGATGATTATCCCTCCCTAATTAATATTAGGTGCCTCTGGGGGGATTTTAAGGGAATTTCAGAGAATTGAGGGACTTGTTAGTAAATTGACTTACAAAAAAAAAAAAAAAAAAAAGAGTGCATTTTTGAATGGTGTCATAAATGAAGAAGCATATGTTGAGCAACCTAAGGGCTTCACTGATCATCATTGCTCTGATCATGTCTACAAGCTGAAAAAGGCCTTATATGGCTTAAAACAAGCCCCTAGGGCTTGGTATTGGAGGTTAACTGAGCATCTCATACAAATGGGGTTTAAGAGAGGTGAGGTAGATAAAATCCTATTTATTTTAAAAGAAAATGTAGGGATTTTGGTGGCCCAAATTTATGTTAATGACATTGTATTTGGATCTTCTTCCAAAGATATGTTAGACTATTTTGTCACAAGTATGACCACCACCTTTGAAATGAGTATGGTTGGTGAGTTAAACTATTTTCTAGGCCTTCAAATAAAACAAAGTAAGGAAGAAATTTTTATTTCTCAAAGTAAATATGCTAAAAACTTGGTTAAAAAATTCGCCCTCGACAATGCCTCTCACCATAAAACTCCCATGGAATCATCCCAAAAGTTGTGAAAAGATGAGAATGGTGAGGATGTTGACCCCATCTTATATAGAAGTATGATTGGAAGTTTGTTGTACCTTTCAGCAAGTCGTCCTGACATCATGTTTAGTGTATGCCTGTGTGCTAGATATCAAGCTTACCCAAATTATCCCATCTCAAAGCTGTAAAAAGAATTATTAGATATGTTGATGGAACTGTCAATTTAGGGCTAAGCTATACTCGAGAAACCAATACAAATCTGATAGGATTCAGTGACTCTGATTGGGCAGGCAACTCTGATGATAGGAAAAGCACAACTGGAGGTTGTTTCTATCTTGGAAACAATTTAGTATCTTGGTATTGTCGAAAACAAAACTGTGTATCCCTATCTACTGCTAAGTCAGAATATGTGGCTGTAGGAAGTTGCTGTTCTCAACTTCTTTGGATGAATCAGATGATTAAAGATTATGGTCTTAAAAGTGATATCCCAACTGTTTTTTGTGAAAATCTAAGTGCCATAAAAATATCAAAAAATCCTGTTCAACACTCACGTACTAAACACATTGACATTAGACATCATTTTATCGTGATCTTGTTGAGCAAAAAATCATTAGCATGGAATCAATTAGCACTGAAAAACAGTTGGCTGATATTTTCACCAAAGCCATTGATTTTCAGAGATTTTCCACTCTAAGGAAGTCTCTGAGTTTGTGTGCCATCTGAAGGTGTGATCCCCCGTGTGATCACATCATATCTAACACCTGTATATTTAATTCAAAAAAAAAAACAAACACAAAACAAACAAAATGCATTGCATGATTTATCTCAGTGTGGTCACTTGTATTGCATCTTTGACTTGTCTTCTCTCTGAATTGTGAATTCTTCTTAAAAATTAATCAACAACTGTTGACTCAAAATTTATCCTACTGGATGTCTCTTGGTGGGTGCAAAAAAAAAATAATGGGAAACAGCTACTCCACCCATGGTATGAAGTCATTTCAATGGGATAAAATGACATCAAGAGAAAGTTTGAGTCAAATTGACAAGATCATTCGAAAGAGGGCTATCCATGAGAATAATGAAGAGTGAAAGCTACCCATAATATATTTTTCCACAAAAAGATTATGTGTGGAAGCATTCTAGAGGCCAAGCAAAACAAGATTTTAATTCATTGACTTTTTTAGAGGAAATGCGTCCCCTGATGTAATTACATTCTATGCCACACATATACTGAGATTTATCCTTCACATGTGTGTAAATTATGCATCATTTTGTTTAGTCATAAATTTAGGTCAACCTGGTCCTTGGTGAAAATTTTAAACAAATGTTTTTCTCGTTCAAATTAATTTGTGTAAAAAATTTTATGCTCAACAAAATTTCTTATAAAATTTTTTATGTTCATATGTTTAGGGGGAGTATATGTATGTGGATTTTTAATCTCTCTATGGCAGGTACATTATCTACAAAGATTATATTTTTTAAGATAATTTGTGTTTATCTTTATCATCTAAGGAGTCCAGGGGATTTGAGGGCACTTCTCCAAGGAATTCGACTGGCCAAGGTAATTCTAGTTCAATTTAAACTCCAATTACACTAATGAGACCTAGCCTAGTTATGATTAATGTGTGCCATCACATCACTTAAATATGCCTAACCCCCTTTCCATTAAACCCTCACCGGCAACTATTCACCTTTAGAAAACCCTTAGAAATTTAAAAACCCTTCTCTGTTCTTCCTCTGTTCTTCATCAAATTCAATGGCGTCCCATTCCAATCCTCCTTCTCCGATTGCCATTAGCTCTCCTCCTCCGTCTTCGGTGGCCCAATCCGAAGCTGACATTGAATTGTTTGTTGATGTTGATGTTTCTCCGATCTCCAAGTCACTCCCTGGTGCTCTGGATAATGCCATTGATGCAGACAACCCCGGGGATTTGAAGGTTGTAGGCGCTGTTGCTGGCTTGACAAGAGGCCCCAACTGGTCACTCCGTCAAAGGGGATTCTCGCCCAACATGTCTGAGTATACTCCCAAGGTTCGCCCTAACATGGCTGAACCAGAATTTATTGAAGGGGAAGATGAGGACTATGATCCTTCTGCTGACCTGAAGAGAAAGAGGGGCAAATCATCTGCAACTGGATCAGGAAGCTCTTCGGGGAAGGCTCAACCCCAACCTCAATGAAGGAAATATTTGGAGGGTCTTACTGTCTACTCTAGCGAATCAGATGAAGCTGATGCTGAAGCTTTTAAAGTGGTATCTAGGAGGGCTCAGTGTGTAGAGCTTGAGGAATTAAAGGAAGCTGAAGAGATTGTTGAGTCTGCTGCTCAAGACATAGATGACATTTTTCCACATGTCATAGTTACTCCCAACCCTAGAGCTATCTCAACTCCTCCACTGTCCCCTACTACTGCTACTGTTGGTGCTACCACATCTCCAACTCCTTCCCCTCCTGTTAACACTCCTGTAGCCCCTGCTCAATCTTCGCCTGGGAACTGGTATTCTGGGGCTCATTCAGAGGCTGATGATGTTGAAGAGTATGATGAGGATGAGCACATTCCTCTCCAAGCCCTCTTGGACCTAAGGAAGGGCAAGTGAAAGATGAGAAAATCAAAGGCTGAGGCTGTTGCCTCCATCTCTGCCCAAGCATCTGATATAGAATCAGATGATGATGAAGCTGAGGATGAAACATACAAGCTAGGAAGAGAAGATCTGGAAGCTGAAAAAGAGGATGTTGCTGAAGATGTGATCACATCAGCCCCCTCATCAAGGAGAAGCCAAAGGAAAGCTAGCTTCTCTAAATCTCCAATGCCTGTGCCAAGACATTCCCCAAGATCCAAACCCTCCTCAAGGAAGGTAAGCCCTCATTCCCCAGAAAAGTTTATGTCAAAATCTGTGAAAGAAATATTTGCCTTTTTTAGGAAAAAAGGTTTTTTTGGTGGAAAGAGTTATTGATAAAACATTTGAGGATGTAGGAATGAAAAGGTACCTAGAAGAAAAGGGTCTCCTTTATTCTGTTTCTTACCCAAATAGCTATTATCCATCCCTTGTAAGTGAGTTCTATGCGGGTCTTGTTCAATCTATTCAAGATCTTAGAGATGTTAGCTTTGAAAAGGTCATGGTTCGTGGTAGGCTCATTAACTTCTCTCCTGCCATGATAAATGTTTTCCTTCATGCTCCCAGTCCTCACATTCTTCCTCCCATGGCTCCTAAGGATGTTATTGCCAATTTCCTCACTAATGGTCTAGATCCTTCCTGGCACACTCAGTTCAAATGCACAATGCTCACTTCTTTATGTGGTTTCTTGTTTAAGATATCTACATTCAATTGGAAACCCACCTCCAATAAAAACATTGTGACTGTGCCACATGCTGATCGCATTCATAGAATTTTTACTGGTCAAGAGTTCAACCTTGGTGAGATTATTTTTGGTAGTGTGGTCCAATTTGCTGAAAAGGAGTTACCTTCTGATCTTCCTTTTCATTGTTTGATAAATGGTCTTTGTGTAAGGCTAGGGGTTGAAATCCTAATTTTTGATCGAATCTGTGAGAAGGTTGAACCATTTGGTATTCAACCTGTGTTAGAGTGCACTAGGCGCACTATAGATCTTCCTGTGGTGTTCCCTGATGGCCCTGTTATTGAAGCTCATGATGTTGATGAGGAAGAGCCTGTTGATGTTAGTGAAGATGTGCCTACATCTCCCGTACCACCAGTTGATCAAGTAAAGGTAATTACTGAAGAAATAAAATTTTTGAAAAAGATGATGCTCAACTCGAGGGTACAATTCAAGGCGATGTCTACCAGAAGGAACCAACTTCTGGCTGTACGTGAAAACCTTTCTGGTCAAAAAGGGGGAGCAAGCTCAAGCAATGTTTTCAAAGAGATTAGTCAAGACTTCAGGTGGGAGCTGCTTGCCGAGACTCAAGCAGATATGGAATCAAAACAAAGCTGGGACAGAAGCATAAACTGAATGGTCCTTTTATTTATCGTATGGTTATGGTATTTAAAATATTTTTAATTTCGTGCTTTTTATTAGGAACAATGGTGATGTTTTATTTTGGTTGTTTTGGGTATTTTGGACATGCTTGGACATGGTTTGTTTATGGTTTTAATAGCTAGTATTTAGGGGGAGCATTCGAACTCTCCACTTTGAAAATTGTGGTTTGTTTTTGGTTTAATTTGTGTTTACATTATATTTTGCTTGAGGTTTGATTTTTGAACAGAAAGCAATAAAACAAGGGGAGATTGAAAGTGTGATAGCATCACACTTAGCCAAGTCAAAGAGGTTGATTTATTTTATGTTTTGTTACTTTCTTATGTATTTAAATTAAGTAAATATTTTGTGTATTATTTTTATTATTACTAACCTATTAATCGAAATTTTATTGTGTTTTAGTATTATTTTGATCATTTATGTAGGACTCTCACAAAGGATAAGAAAGGCTTGAAGAAGATAAAGAGATAAATGAGATTGATGATGTTGATCAAGCTCATCCTTACCCATTAAGCTTAGAACTCCTTGGCTATAAATATGAGTCCCAAGACAGTTCAATATACTCGTTTTATATACTCCGAAAGGCTAAAGAATTAGATACTTGAGAGGAGTTGTTTTATTGTGAGAGTTTCATTTGATTATTTTGTCATTCTCTTAATTCTTATTTTGTAACGGTTCAGAAGTGATTTAATAAGAGAAGATTTATTGTCTACAGCATATTGTTGTAAATAAGTGTTAAATCATTTGGTTATTTCTTTTCTATTTATTTTTCGCTGCAATTCTTTGTTGTGCTAGTGCTGGTGCGATAGCATCAGGACTCACATTAGCTATTTTCGTGTTCTTGTGCACTTTCTAGCCGCTCCATTTCTTTTAGCTTCACCCTTTTGGGATGGGCACGTAAATTAAGAAAATTGGTGAACGGAGAAAATGTTGTCAATGTAATAGTAAAATAGGAGAGAGAATGAGTGTAGAAAATAGTAAATTTGAAAAATGTTGTGAGTGTAATAGTAAAATAGGAGAGAGAATGAGTAGGTGGAATAGTAAAGATTCTCTGTCATTTTAGGAAAGGTGAAGCTTTAAACGAGACACTCATTTTGACAAAAAGTGAAGTTATTAATGGAACGGAGGGAGTATATATATATTAAAGTTGGTGAGGATGTCTATGAATTTGCCACGTGGACATGCTGATGTAATCTGGTCCAAGAAATATTTGACAAAGTCAAATATATTAATTATTTTGTATTTTAATTAGTATTTTAGGATTTTTATTTGATTTTGTTTCCTATTTTGAAGTGTTTTAATTAGGATTGTTTTGCTTTTCCTTTTCCAAGTAGGATTGTTTTGCTTTTCCTTTTCCAAGTAGTTTAGGGTTTTGTTTAGAGTATAAATACTCTCTTTCATTATTTGTTTTAGGAGACTTTTGAATTATTGAATTAAATTGAATTGCTTTGCAATTGAAGGTTTTTACCTTGAAGCTTTTTAGCTTGTTCCTTGAATTTCTTAGGATATTCTTGACTGAGTCTTAATTGACTTAATAGGTCTTAATTGATCTGCAGAAGATTATCATCATCTTGGTGATTCTCTTGTTCAAACCCTAGTTCATTGATTTGAATTAGGTCAAATAGTTGTTCAATCACACTACAAGAAAACAGGGCAACTGAAACGGAATTTTGCAACCGAATTGAAATCTGTTTCAGAACAGGGCAACTGAAACGGAATTTTGCAACCGAATTGAAATCAGTTTCAGAGTAAAAAGTTCTCATTGAAAATTGAAGTGCACAATTAATATTGAAACTCATATTGCAACGGAAAACCATTTTGTCGCTTCATGTTTCGGGGTTGCAACGGATTTTGAAACAGATGCACTTCTGTTTCAATTTTCTGTTTCAAATTCAGTTGCAATTATTAATATAAAATTTATATATTTTGAACTTAAAAAAATTGGCCGCAAAAATTTTGGAGGGAGGAAACCCGCCTAATTTTGCGAGGGATTTTGAAACAGATAAATTTTCGTTTCAAATTCTCCATTCAATTTCGGTTGCAATTAATCATAAATTATTTTTATTTTATTAAATTGTAAAAAGTAATATAAAACGACAGCGTGTGTACGGTGTATTTACCACAATAATACTTTGCGACCTAATTCCTGCCCATTCAAACCAAAGGCGCAAACACGCCGCTCTTTTCCCCCCTCTCTCTTCTCTTCTCTTCTCGCCCTCGCTCTCACTCTCACTCTCTCTCTCCACTGCTGCGAACGTGGTGCCAGCTCTCCTTTCCGGCGAAATTTGTGGTGCCGGCGTCTTAGGCATCTCCTTCCCTCTCCCCCGAATTGAACAAGGTATTGATAACCCTTTTTCTGATTCTAACCTTTTTCTGATTCTCTCTCTAGGTAAGGTTCCATGATTGTTGATCTCTTGCTATTGAATTTGTTGAATTTCGATTCCTAGGTATTCAATTTAGTTGAATACCTAGATATGAAACCAGAATCAGCAATTAAATCTACTTATACCGATTTGTGTTTTTTCTTCTTGGTTACATGGTTACAGGTACTTCCAAAAAAGACCCTTAATTAGCACTGTGTTTTTTTCTTCACCACGGTAAGGCAAAATTGCAAGCTTTTCCTTTTTAAAAATTATTTCCCTGTTGTGTTCTTTTTGTTTCTGTAATTGAATTTACTGAATTGAGAAAATGAATGATATGTGTTTCGAAATTCAATAATTGGTGTAGGATGTGAATAGAAAGAAAAATTATAATCGGAAGCTGTATTGTTTGGGATGGATTGGAATTTGAATTGGTAAACTTGGAGAGAGATTTAAACAGAGTTTGATTTATGTTTGTTAGAATATTGTATCTTTAAGCTAGATACGCATTGTTGCGGTCCTCTCTAACAACTTAAGCTTTTAGATGGGTCTATAACAAATCACGCTATATCCTTGGCTAGGTCATAATACAACATCTTTGTTCTGAAGTAGCTATATGGTATTGCTTTCTCAGCATAAAAAATCAGTCAAGATGCTCTTCAATAAAGTAACAAAAAGGAGTTACCTGGATTTCTCCTGTTACTGTATCTCACACAAATCACTGTCTGTTTGAGCTTTCAGATTAGAAAAGTTTCATCACTCTTCCCACATGTATTCACTTAACAGGCTCCTCAGGTTGTGGATAACGTGCACATTGGACCACCCACTATCCTAGAGTAAGACGATGTAGATACAAATTCCCTCTTTCTGTCATTTTCACCAAAAAAGCAAAAATAAGAACATAGATCAATAAAAAATCTCTTAACTAGCTTAAACAGGTAGCATCGATATATAAAGAAAGTTTAATAAGAAAATAATTTTTGCCCTTTTTTAAACAATATCCTGTTATCAGTGGAGAAGCTAAATTTTTTTGCAGAGGAGATCAAAGTTGTTTTAGGAATCAAAACTATAATTACCACATCAAATTTGGCACAAAAGGGAGTCAAAGTAATACTATAGTGCAAATTTATAAGAAATAAAGGGGTTCAAAAGGGATGGCCAATGTGGTTAACAATTGTCCTTCTATGTTTCTTGATTCAGGCTAACACAGAGGTTATTGCTGGAGAAGGAAAGATCATAACTGCTGGGGCCATAGATTGTCATGTGCATTTTATATGTCCTCAATTGGCATATGAAGCAGTATCCAGTGGTGAGCCTTTTACTTTGATCTTGAATTTGTTTGGTTGCAAACGATGGTGAACTTTTTTCTGTTCTGAATGAAATTGACAATTTAGAATGTTAGGACAGCCATCTGGGAGACCCAATTTGATTCATAAGGTTCTATGCAAGTTCCGTAAGTGCTTAGAGTGAGTTAATGTGGCCCACCCTCCCCCCCCCAAAAAAAAAAAAAAGAGAAAAAAAAGAAAGAAATAGAAAACAAGAATCGAGTGTTTAAAACAAGTGTCATGTTTCATACAAGCGTCAAATACTAAGAAAGAAAACTTTTCAGGGATGGAGATTGTAATGGTGGAAACTTATTTACAAGATTTGAAATTTCACCATCTTAATAAAATCTTAAATTATGCTACCTCCTCCCTCTTGGTGTTTCTGAAGTTCCTTGCTTTTTACATTCAAAAGAAACGTGAACTAGAAATACCACCTTGCCATGTTGAAGATCCTGTAAAGAGCGGTGAATCTTTTAGTTTTTCCGCTAGAACATATACATCTCATATAATCCTATGATAATCTTAAGGCCCTTGCTTTTGAGGGTTTGTTGTTGTTGTTGTTGTTGTGTGTGTGTGGCCGGGGGAGGGGAGTAAATGAGAAACTATTCTTCCCATTTGTTTGCTAGTTCTTTCTCCGGAACTTTCACGATGTATGTAGGCATCACAACACTAGTGGGAGGTGGAACCGGACCAGCTGAGGGGACACGAACAACTACTTGTACACCAGCCCCTTCTCATATGAAATTAATGTTGCAATCAACTGACGACCTGCCACTCAACTTTGGTTTTACTGGAAAAGTATGCATTCGTCTATGAATTTTTTTTTAAAAAAATGTATTTTGACCTATGCACGTTTAAGCATTTGTCATGATATGTGCCTCACTATTGCAGGGAAACACTGCCAAACCTGAAGGATTACATGAAATATTAAAGGCTGGTACAATGGGGCTGAAGTTTCATGAGGACTGGGGAACCACTCCTGCTGCCATAGACAACTGTTTGACCATCGCAGATCAGTATGACGTCCAGGTAACTTGCTTCTGAAAATAATTAAAACCCTTCTTTCCTTTGCAAATTACGTGTTTGCCATTTATTGACTGTAAATATTGACAGGTTAATATCCATACAGACACCTTGAATGAATCTGGATTTGTGGAACATATTATTGCTGCATTTAAAGATACTGCACTGAAGGTGTTATCTTTGGTTACCAATTGGCTGGCCCTGTATTTGTCCCTCCATGGCATGTTTTTATCTTTCTTTAGTTTGAGTTTATTGTGATTTAAGTTTGGATAAATTTTTTCTTGAAACTATATTCATGAATGCTTATTATTGTCCTTTCGGTGCAGTGAAGGCGCGGGTGGTGGTCATGCACCGGATATTATCAAAGTTTGTGGTGTTAAGAACGTTCTCCCCTCATCAACTAACCCAACTCGTCCTTTCACTAAAAACACAATCGAAGAGCACCTCGATATGCTGGTAGGCCAAATAAAAAAGCCTTCTCGCTAACTTAGGGCTTAAAAGCACACTTTTAAGTATCCATTAAGCAAAGCATACTTTTTTTTAGAATTTTTATATTTGCATCTGGGCTCACCCTTGTGGACACCGAAATGATAAAGATGGTGAAATGAATGTCAAGATTTCATGAAAAGACTAAGACTAATAAACATGTGCCATTAGGACACAAGTTAGCTTTAACTGTTGAGAAATATCGCGTTAGTATTTTTGAAACAATCTGCTTTTGAAGCACTCTAAACTGCTCACAGATGGTCTGCCATCACCTGGACAAGGATATACCAGAGGATGTAGCGTTTGCCGAGTCACGTATTCGGGCCGAAACAATTGCTGCAGAAGACATCCTGCATGATATGGGGGCAATAAGCATTATATCATCTGATTCACAGGCTATGGGCCGCATCGGAGAGGTTGTAAATTGAACTTGTAAAATTTTATCAGATTGTCATTTTATTTTCCAACTGATTCCCTATGACGGATATTGTATATGTAGTTTTTTTTTCATATACCATACCACAATATTCGAGGCTGATTTAGAATGAAACCTTACTGTACTAGGTAATTTGCAGAACATGGCAAACTACCCACAAGATGAAGTTAGTATGAGGATCACTTAAAGGTGGCTCACCTGACAATGACAATCTCAGGATCAAACGGTACATTGCAAAGTACACGATAAATCCTGCTATAGCTAATGGATTATCTCAACATATTGGTTCTGTTGAGGTACATTGACTTGTTGGTACCATGTTTCGTAGATTTTAAGGTAATGATTCTTGAGGGTTTTGAAGTTAACTTGTGGCTGCAGGTTGGGAAGTTGGCTGATCTTGTTATTTGGAAGCCATCGTTTTTTGGAGCGAAACCGGAAATGATTATCAAAGGTGGCGATATTGCTTGGGCTAACATGGGTGACCCAAACGCAAGCATTCGTACTCCTGAGCCAGTAAGTTGATTATATTCATTATGACTAACTACCATGTTTGGAAGCATGAAATTCAGTTTTTTTTTTTAAATAAAATAAAAAAATTGGGGCGGAATTAGCTTAACATCTTAACTATGTGAGAGCCAATCCGATTTCTATGGCTTGGATTCTTCGCTCCCAAACAGTGGCGGAACTACTTTAAATTTTGGAGAAAAGTTATATTTACCCCCTTAATATTTGCAGCTCCCCCCCCCCCCCCCCTCACTCCCAAACACTACCTTAAAGAAGTGCCAATATTTCTCTCTAACTTCTAAATCATCTAAACTTATTATTGGTGATAATGCGACCCATGTTTGGAGCATTTGGCAAGCCAGCAAGCACCAACTCCATTGCTTTCATTAGCAAGGCATGTACATGTATATCTGTGTGTGCGGTGTGTGTGCAGTGGCAGACCTACACGCACATAAATGGGGGAAAGTGCACCCACTTATATCTGTGTGTGATTGTATGATTCAGTATATTCATTTTCCTGTGATTTTTCACCCTCAGGCAGCTGTGGACTGTGATATAAAAACTCAGTACGGACTAAACAAGAAGGTTGAAGCAGTGGGCAATGTCAGGAAGCTCACTAAACTTGATATGAAATTAAATTACGCCCTTCCCAATATCAATGTTGATCCAGAGACTTGCACAGTCACAGCAGATGGTGTGGTTCTTACATGCGCTGCAGCCACCACTGTCCCACTTTCTCGAAACTACTTTCTCTTTTAAACCATCAGCTTAAGGTAAATCTTTTAGATTTTTTTTTCTCTGTTATAGCTCCTCTTTATTTTCATGTTTGTTTCTCTGTTAGGTCATCGTTATAATCATGTCTTGAATAAACAAAGACGTTGACAATTGTCTAGTCGTTTTATTGGACTCACTGATCATCTGTTTAGATCCCCAAATCTTCATTATCTTTGAAAATGATTATTGTGCTTTTTTGGAGTGGTATATTGTGCTGAAGGGTTTGTATAAACAAAGACGTTGACAATTGTCTAGTCGTTTTATTGGACTCACTGATCTTCTGTTTAGATCCCCAAATCTTCATTATCTTTGAAAATGATTATTGTGCTTTTTTGGAGTGGTATATTGTGCTGAAGGGTTTGTACTTCACACGCACGTATTGGTTTGGCTTTGTACAAGCAAATAGAGTTCTTCATGCGTTTAACCCCGCTTGAGCTAGGCCCTTGCTCGGTTAGTTTGTAGTATACTTTTAACTTAAACTCAAGCTTTGCCTTTCCACAAGTTCCTTGTATTGATGAAGAAGATAAAGAGGAAATTATTATTCTTTATCTTTATTACAGATTCAATCACAGAAGATGACGTTTTTCTTAGAACCCACAAGAGAAAGCAAGGCAGTGACGAGTTTGTGGATGCTAAGTCAAAAAAAATCTTTGTGAGTTTAATCTAAATGTTTTATTAATTTTATTACTTCACTCTAAATGTTTTAATTATACTCTATCACTATTGAAAGTGTATCTTTGATTTCAAGACTCTTTTTATTATTTATAAAATGCAAATAGAAAAGTTACTTATAATATTTTTTTTATTTATTTACATTTTAGGAGGATTATACTGCTCGAAAGAAAGGTGAGGGTTTTGATTCCACAGCTTGGGTGGATGTAGCTGGTGGTATTGTAAAGAATCGTTTGTACGGCTTTGGTAAGTTGGTTCCTGCATCGAAGATCTTGAGAAGCAACACGATTTCGTCATCTACATGTTCAAATGGAGATTTCACACAGACACAAGAGTTTGAAGATAAGTTGAACGAAAGAGTTGAGAAAATGAGGGAAGAAGTCACGGCAAAATTAGAATCCACATATGAGGCTAAATTTGAGGAAATGAAAAATGATTTCCAGTTGCAATTTCAAGAGATGCTCAAATCGAGGACTTAGAAACTTCAAGCATACGTAGTTTAACAGCACGATAGTTTAGTATGATAATTTGGGAATTTATTTTGAATGTTATGTTTGAAGCTTTGTTGACTTTATTTGTTTGATTTAAGATATTTAAGTTAAATTTTCAATCAGGTAAAATTGAGAAATATTTATAATATTATTAATATTTTATTTTTAGAAAATAATTTTTTGCAACATAATTTTTTGTTGCAAATTAGGTTGCATACTTGAAACCGAAAAAATTTAGTTGCTAATTTAGTTCTATGTAATATATTTTTGAAACAGAATAATCAGTTGCAATTAGAAACAGAAATAAATCGGTTGCAAATTTTAGAAACAGAAATAACATATTTGAAACAGAACAATCAGTTGCAATTAGAAACAGAAATAAATCGATTGCAAATTTAGAAACAGAAATAACATATTTGAAACAGAACAATCAGTTGCAATTAGAAACAGAAATAAATAAGTTGCAAATTTTAGAAACAGAAATAACATATTTGAAACAGAAAAATCAGTTGCAATTAGTAACAGAAATAAATCAGTTGCAAATTTTAGAAACAGAAATAAATCAGTTGTTGTTTGCAACGGATGTAAAAATTGTTCTAGGAAACACATTGCAACAAAATTTGCAACTACTTTTTCCGTTGCAAGGATTTTGCAACCCAAACAATGTCAAAGCGCCGCACAAATAGCGACGAGGCTTCCTGCGACTGACTTTGCAACGAAAATTTTCGGTTGCAAACATCAATTTGCAACCGATTTTCCTGAATTGCAACCGAAAAATCCGTTTCAGTTGCCCTGTTTTCTTGTAGTGTCAATTATTTGCCTATCCGTTTTATTATTCCGCTGCAACCCATTTACATCAGTTGGTATCAAAGCGAAGGACGATCCAAGGAAGATCCGAAGAAGATGGCGAACAACAATGGAGGTCAAAGTCAAACCCCATATATGGGTATACTCAATAGTTTTCTGACGTTTGCTCAACAACAGAAACTTTATTATCTAGATTTGATGAACATGGAACGATTTAAAGCAGATATATATGAGCAAAGTTTTTCGGAGTTTTCAGAATTTGGAAATCATATTCAAGCAGATGCAGAACGAAGGAGGTGTCAACGACATAGAGAGGATTCCAAATATTATTCCAGCAAAGTCGATTTCTTTACTGCAGATATCCAAAGATTGACAACGAAAATATCGGCTGAATTAAAGCGCCTGGAGGAAGAAAATCGCATTGTCGTTGAAGAAATTCCTGTCCAACAAGAAGATCCTGTTGAAGAGGTTATTTGTGAAGTCAAAGAAGATTCGAGCATTGTTCAGGTTTGTGGTGATTTTATTACTTCAAATATTATAGTACCTGATAATGTCCTAGTTGAATTCAAGGAGAAAGAAGAGGTTGGTATTGATTGTTCAAAACCTCCAATTTTTGATGAAAATTTGGGTGTTGTTCACAACAAGGAAGAAGTTAATTTTGAAAATTTATTGATCTTTGTTGATCAAGAGGAGGAAGGGGTGGAAGATCAACACAGGGAGGATGGAATAATTTTATATCGGGAAGAGATCATCTTACGTCAATGTGTGCTTAAAAAGAAGATTTATTCGAAATATATTTTTAAGTGGGACGGCACTTTCCAAAGATCGAACGAGGATTCGGGGCGAATCCTTTTTCAAGTGGGGGTGAATGATGTAATCTGGTCCAAGAAATATTTGACAAAGTCAAATATATTAATTATTTTGTATTTTAATTAGTATTTTAGGATTTTTATTTGATTTTGTTTCCTATTTTGAAGTGTTTTAATTAGGATTGTTTTGCTTTTCCTTTTCCAAGTAGGATTGTTTTGCTTTTCCTTTTCCAAGTAGTTTAGGGTTTTGTTTAGAGTATAAATACTCTCTTTCATTGTTTGTTTTAGGAGACTTTTGAATTATTGAATTAAATTGAATTGCTTTGCAATTGAAGGTTTTTACCTTGAAGCTTTTTAGCTTGTTCCTTGAATTTCTTAGGAGATTCTTGACTGAGTCTTAATTGACTTAATAGGTCTTAATTGATCTGCAGAAGATTATCATCATCTTGGTGATTCTCTTGTTCAAACCCTAGTTCATTGATTTGAATTAGGTCAAATAGTTGTTCAATCAATTATTTGCCTATCCGTTTTATTATTCCGCTGCAACCCATTTACATCACATGCTTTGATAAAATCTTGATTATGAAGAATCCACCTTATCACTATCTCAAAATTTATATGACTTTTGGTATTCTCCTTATTAGCTAATACTCATAGTTATAAATCCCGTCCCAGTCAGCGCACCGATTTTGTCATTGGGACGGAACGTACCGGTACCGGAACGCACCGGTGCACCGTACCGAGTTTATCGCATTTTTTCTGTATTTTTTCACTAATTATATCCCTAGTATATGTTAACAAAAACATAACACTTTTTCTGATATAATTGTTAAAATGACATAAAAAATTCAATTCAAGTAATAGTAATTTTAAGAATGTTAGCTATTACCATGTTTTTACACCAAGTAATAGTAATTTTAAGAAAGAAATGAAAAAAAAATTGATTTTTTTTCATTCTTTTCATGAATTTCTGGTACAATTGTTAAAATGACATAAAAAATTGATTTTTTTTCATTCTAAAAAAAAAAGTGTCCCAGCCGGGATATCCATCTCGGCCGATTTTTACCGGTTTGGGGCGGTTCAGCCGGTTCGATCTGGTACAGAGCGATTTCTAGACTGAGACGGTATATAACCTGTTCCGCACCGTTTTTCCGCTGGGACGGGACGTACTGGCCGGGACGGACCGGTACGGGACGGGATTTATAACTATGGCTAATACTATTAGTTAATAATAAGGTCAAATTGCATTTTAGTTACCTGAGTTTGTCGAGATGTTTCAATTGGTTATTGAATTTGCATTTGTAACAAGTTGGTTATTGAGTTTGTCATTTGTTGCAATTAGGTATATTTTTGGATGTCCAGTTAAAAAACTAACGAAGCATGAAACATGTGCCTTGCACGTGACATTTAAAGGGATATTTTTGTCATTTCGCTAGAGCTTGGCAAAAGTGAGTCAAATAGAGGTTACCATATTGCAATTTATCCAAAATATAAATATTACTCACATTTAAAAAATAATTTTTTATTTTTATATTCTAAAATTTGAAGTAAACTTTTTTTAATAATTATTTATATTAATATTTAAATTATTATTTTTGCCAACATCAAACAAATACTATTGTTTTCACTCAAAAAATAAATTCTTTATTATTTTGTTTATTCTAACCATCTCATTTTTATTTTTTATTATTTTAGAAGGAATTTCTTTTTTTGAATGATTCTCTTTTAATATATATATATATATATATATATATATATATATATATATATATATATATATATATATATATATATATATATATATATATATATGTGTGTGTGTGTGTGTGTGTGTGTGTGTGTGTGTGTGTATGTGTGTGTGTGTGTGTATATATATATATTTACTGTACAACCTAACTAACCAACGTATAATTCAGCCACAACATCGCCGCCTACCATCCATCCTTTGCCATCACCGTCGCCTATCACCACCAATAACCAGTACCAAAGCAAAAAGAAATCATGAACCCATATAAATGAGTCTACTTAATCAACCAAACCAAAAACTCCTAAACATAGCATTCAAAATCATGAACCCATTGAATTTGTGGTTGCATGCGGAGATGGGCGGGGGAGAAGAATAGTGATGAGAGGGAGGGAGGGTGAAAGTGGTGGCGGTGGCAATAACAGGTAGATGGGGGAGAGAGAGGGGCGATTCGGGGAGAGAGAGGACGAAGAATGTCGGCGTTTCAGCTCTGAAAGGGGGAGGTTGCCGACATTGAAGCTAGATCTGGAAAGGAGAGTAAAGTGGTGATCTGTGAACAAGGTTTGGAGGGTGGAGAGGAAATTGGGATTCTGGGTGGGTACGAGGAATTTCGAAGAGATGGTCGACATAGGCGATGGCGGTGTTTGGAGGGAGGGGTAGGTAGAGGAGGTGGTGGAAGGTAGTGGAAGGGGTGGCGGTGGTGATGAGGATAGTGAGGGAGAGGGATGGATGGTGGGTGAGGAGGAGCTTGTAGATTTCCACCATGTAAACTAGAGAGAAAGAAAGAGAATGGAGAGAGTGGTTTTTTTATTTTTCTTAAATCACCCCCTACAGTTTTCAAAAGTAAAATTTAAACCCCTTATATTTAACTCCCCCTCATTTTTAGAAAATGTCAACTAACCCACTTAAAATTATTAAGGGGGTCAAATTCGATGGAAAAGACGAAAATACCCCTTAAGTAAGACAAGTGAGACCCACATGTTTCAGCCTTTGTTAGTTTTTTAATTGGGCATCCAAAAATATACCTAATTGCAACAAAATGACAAACTCAATAACCAACTTGTTACAAATGCAAATTCGATAACCAATTGAAACATCTCGACAAACTCAGGTAACTAAAATGCAATTTGCCCTAATAATAATAGTTATTATATAGGTTAACTATTAATATTAATAGTATTAGTTAACTATAATAGTTACTATATAAGTTAACTATTACTATTAATTGTATTAGTTAACTATAATAGTTAATACTCCCTCCTTCCTGCTCGATGCTTCACCATTTTGGTGAAGCACGTAAATTAAGAAAGCAATATATATATATTAAAAAATAATGAGAGTGGGATATGTTAATGAAGATTAAGAAGGATCATATCTGAATTTTGCCTCCACTAATAATTTCCCCAAAATTTTCAAATAATAGTGAAATTAGATCAACGGGGCCAAGGTAAACATGTCCATTTACAATCAAAGAAAGTAGGAGTAGTCAGAAGTAAAATAGTGAAATTAGATGAAGAAAAAATCAAAGAAATTGAGTTTCGTAAGAGAGGAACAATTAGAAATCTTAGTCAAGGTTTGGGTGTTAGTAAAAGTACAGTTGGGAGATGGAAAAAAGATGGTGTGATCAAGGCTCACACCAATGAAATCAAATCAGCTTTAACTTATGAACCCAATTTAGCAAGGCTAATATTTTGCCTTGAAGCAATCTCATATCATCCAACAATTGATGAAGTAGTTTTCAATTCCATGCATCATGTAATACACTTAGATGAGAAATGGTTTTACATAACCAAAACAGCATAAAGGTATTATATTTGTGAAGGTGGAGAAGAGCCTAACATGACAAAGAAAAAGATTCATCACAAACTTAATGTTTCTTTGTGTTGTAACAAGGCCAATTTATGATAACCAATGTAATTTAATATTTGATGAAAAAATTGGTATGTGGTCATTTACTACAAAGGAACCAGCAAGAATAGAGCAGATGGTACATTTGTCACAAAAGTAATGGATTCAATCAATAAAGAAGTGACCAAGAATATGTTGATAACCCAGGTGAGAATTCTTATCATTTTAAAACATGTTTTTTTCCTCAATAAAGTCTTGATTTCTGTTTGATTTTCATTACAGGTTATTCCCGCAATCTAGGCAAAATGGCCATCAACATCTAGCAAAGATATCATTATCCAGTGGGATAATGCACCACTGCACATCAACAACAATGATACAGATTTTAGAGAAGCAGCAAGTGAGGATGGCTTTAACACACAGTTACAATTTCAGCCAGCAAATTCACCACAAACAAACATCAATGACTTAGGGGACGGGTTCATTGAAAACAGAAAGGGGACGGGTTCTTAGACATGGATTAGTCAGAATTTCCCCAAAAATGTTATGAAAATCTCGTGTTTCCTCCTTTGTAGAAAAAGCTTCATATTTTTCAGAATCTTCTAACAAACTTGAAGGAATGGGTTCCCCAAGAACCGATTCGCCATTAATGGAAGAAAATGGAGAGAAGGTTGATGAATCGCCAGCAACGATTGAAGAATCGTTCGTCATCATGGCTGATTCATCATCCAAATTGTTGAAAAAATCGATATTCATGAAGAAAGGAGAACGATGATGTATGAAAAACCTAAGATTTCAATCAATTTCTCAGTCTAATCGAGAGAGAGAAATAGAGAGAGAGAACTAGAGTTCTTCATAGGATGAAGAATGGCATGAACAGCAAGAACGATAGAGAAAGTGAGGAGCGAAAGTAGGGTTAGTTGTAAGTGATTTTTATTTAGGCCCAAAATGGGTTGGGAGTAATAGTTTTGGGTGAGGTTTAATCAGTCTTGGGTTAGGTTTAATTAGTTTTGGGTTAGGTGGGTTTAATTAGGGAAGGCTGGTATTAGTCTTAATAGTGTGGGCCAGCCCAATTAAAATATTAATATTTGAGGTCCATTTTAGGAATGGTGAAGCTTCTACCGGGACACCCATTTGGATAAAAGGTGAAGCTTCGAACGGGACAGAGGGAGTATATGTTAACTATATTACTATTAATAATATTAGTTAACTATAATAGTTATGATATAGTTAACTATTACTATTAATAGTATTAGTTAATTATAATAGTTACTATGTAGGTTAACATTAATATTAATAGTATTAGTTAATCATAATAGATACTCTATAGGTTAACATTATTATTAATAGTATTATTTAATCATAATAATTACTATATATGTTAACAATCACTATTACTATTATTATTATTTAATTATAATAGTTACTATATAAATTAACTATTACTATTACTATTATTAGTTAATTATAATAGTGAATATATATGTTAACTATTATTATTAATAATATTAGTTAATCATAATAGTAATTATATAGGGTAACTATTATCATTTATTTTAATATAAGCTAATATTATTAGTTAAATATAACAATTACTATAACTATCACTATGAACTTAACAAATATGTCAAATAATTTTATCAAATAATAATTAATGAAAATTAAATACAAATTTAGTGATAATTGGAGATAATCAAAATTTGATTTTAGTAAAAAGAGTTACAAAAAAATTAAATAAAGATTATTGATGAGGAATATAAAAAGTCATCAATTAATTATTGGTGGATACTAAATCTATTCTATTCTATACTATTTTAAAGTATACTAAATCTGATGATGACATATAAGACTCGAATGAATTTATCTAATTTTTCAAGCTTCCATGTCATGTGCCTATTCATTCGTATGCAACTTTTCACATTATTGCAATTAACTAATAAATTTAGTAGATAACTATAGCTATTCAAAGAGATAATATGTAATAAAGACATATTATAAGTTTTAAGTAACACATATTAAGATGTAATCTAAATAGTCACTAACTAAATACAATTAATCCAAATGTTTACATATGTAAAACGTTATTCATAATAAATTCTACTAATGATTAGTAATTTAACAATCACATACAGTTTCGTCTACTCTCTATGTAATAATGAATTTATATTATAGGAGAAAACTTATAACTAATAGAGCAAAGTGAAAGCAGAAAAGACTCAATAGTTAATATATATTAACTATTATTATCATTTATAGTATTAGTTAATCACAAAATCTGGGGAGAAACGCGTTTCTCCTTCGCTTATGGAGAAACGGGGCTTGTTATGTCGTGCGACATACCTAGCCACAAAAACTGGATATCACTTTCGCTTCCTGGATATCCGAAGCTTTGGAAAGAATATCCAGGAAGCTTTGAAAAGGATAGCCGGAAGCTTTGAAAAGGATATCCGAAATCAAATATTTTTACGGATATCCTTTACAAAGCTGATATCCATTTCAAAGCTTCTGGATATCCAGAAGCTTTGTAAAGGATATCCAGAAAAAATACTTGGTTTCTGGATATCATTTACAAAGCTTCTGGCTATCCATTTCAAAGCTTCTGGATATCCAGAAGCTTTGTAAAGGATATCCAGAAACTGGCTACTTACGTCGCGCGACATAATAAGCCCCGTTTCTCCATACGCGATGGAGAAACGCGTTTCTCCCCAGACGCACTCTTAGTTAATTACAATAGTAATTATATAGGGTAACTATTATTATTTAGTTTAATATAAGCTAATATTACTATTTAAATATAATATTAATTTTTTAATATATTAGAATATCTTAGATAATGCTTCAATATTAGTTACTATACATAGGATAATTATTAATATTTAATTTAATAGTTTATATACTCCGTATTTGATAAATATTAAGTATTAAACTTATTATACTAGATCACTATTCTCATATAACTTTCTATTTAGATGATGGTTACTATATTAGTTAATCATAACTAGAAAAAAATATTTTTTTAAACATAATAAAAATATAATTCTATTAATACATTAGATGTACATAATGGTCTCCGCTAATTATATTTACTAATCATTATATGTTATGTAGTATAAAATTATTAATTATTAAAGATATTTAATATTATTAATTCAATCATATATAAAATTAGAAGTTAACTAATAACAATAATAATTAATTGTTATTATTCAAATTTCAATTGTCACAATAAGTACAGACTAGAGCCGTCAATTTGGGTTGAGCCCGTCGGGCCAGCCTGTCCCGCCATGCAATAGGGGTGGGTTGGGTAGACATATTTCCAGTCCGCCAGGAATTTGGCCCGCCCCGCCCCGCCTCGTCAGCCCGTATTGACAGACCCTATGGCTTTCGACATTCATTCAAATAATTGACCCTAGTTACATCTATATGGACGAAGGATGTTTATGGCTTTAACACGTGTGTGTGTATTTCCTAATATAGAGACAGACACAAAACATTAGCAATTTACTCAATTACGTGAAACTTGGCCAACCAACATATGCTTAAGCCAAACTAATGCTAGGTAGGAACTACCATAACCTAAATTCCTCTCTTCTATCTAATTTTCAGACTTAAACCAACTATCATACTCGCACCCTAAATTCACAAAAGTGTGTGAAATTAGACCAACATCCAATCTATACCAAATTGTTAAGTCAAATCATTGTAGGCACTACTCAAGAACCTACATTCATCCATTTATGTCGAAATTTCATATTAAAATAACCTATTATATAACTTAATTATGCAAAAGCACTTGAAGTAACAATTGCCCAATTTCATACAACATAACTAATTAACAAGAATCATGCATATAACAAACACTAAACTAAGCAAAGCTCATTACCTGTAAGTTTTATCAGCATCTTCAGAGAAGCAAAGCTTGTTGGACATTGACATCTGCTCAATCGTGAATTGGGTGTCTTCAGAATGCGAAGCAATAACAGATTTGATTGTACTCTTTTAATGAAAGCTGGCCCGCATTTGCCCGTCTGACCCACCAACCCAAGATGGGTTGGGTTGACATATTCGCCCGCCAGGAATTTGACCCGTCCCACCCCGTTTAGTGGCGGGTTTTGGCGGGTTGGGCCCACCCCATCCCGCCAGCCCGTTTTGACAGCTCTGGTACTATATACAACAAAGGCTAAAAGAATTTTTTTTTTCTGAATTTATAAATATAAATATTTTGATTGATATAAAATAGATTTAAATCACAAAAAAAATGTCATGCTACTTTATCAAATAAAAACATAAAATAAGTAAAATAAAAAAATGACAAATTAATTTCTCGTGCAGAGCACGAGCTACCCACTAATCTCTGATTAAGATAGAACAACCTCAATTGATCCGAGTGTTTATTGGTAGCCCCAAATATCTTTGTACCAATTGTTTAATTGTTTCCAATTCAATTTAGGAGAGGAAAAGTTATTTCATAATTTGATATCAAGAAAAAAAATTATATTATTTCATAATATACCTCTAAGATTCAACTAACATCCTATACTCCCTAGTATTGCAAAAACTTCCATCTACGATGGGTTAAGATTGGGTAAGGCGGGTTGAATGTCACAACGTAGCTCATGTATTAAAGCATAAATAGCCTATTATTGGATGTCTCATTAATGATGAAAATTGCATAGACTGACTGCTGCTTGATAACAAAGAAGCGAAGACAGTTTGATGCGTCATTTTGCTTTATTCCATCATATTTTCATGCAAAAAAATAACGAGTATTTGACAACATCTAACAAAATGAATGAAAATTTTAACAGATAGTATCTACCCTAATGTTTAATTAATTCTCATTTTTTTTCACTATTGTGTCCATCAATGTCAATTACATTAAGTCAAAAAGTGATACCGTAAAATCATGTATATTTTCCCAAAGTATGTATATTATCGAGCTTTACATTTCAGTGTCAATTATGTGTATCAACATTTAGAGCATCCTGAAAGTTTCGTGTAGCTAGGAAGCTTCAAACAACTCAACAGTTCACGGATGTGAGTACATATGTGTGTCACAACTGTCAACACATCCACAAATAATGCAGCAAAATAAAATAATAACACAAGAGTTATATACGCTCACTGGTTTTGAAACCAGCAAACTAGGCTTACGCCCAAAAAATTTTCACTATTAAAGCTTTTGTTGCTTACAAAAATACGAATAAGTGAAAACTAAAAGACGAAAATACTAAACAAGTTCTAATCACCTTCTATGACAAGAACAAACTCTCTTTCCCATGTAGACTCTATTCCAATCAGAAATAAAACAAAGAACTTGACAAAAACCTAGATGTGAGTTCGGAAGTATGTCACAACCTTCACTCACAACCTAAATTGACAATGTTGAAAACCGTGAATGACAAAGTATTTTTCTCTCTAGAACCGTGTCTTCTCTTGTGCTGATGTCCTTGTATTTATATGCACCATTGAGAAGATCTTCACGCAATCAACAACTTTCCTTTTGTGAGTTTTCAAATCCTACAAGGAGACATGAAGCACACTCACAAGGAAAGATCTTTTGTTAGTAGGTTAGTCCTAATATAAATATATGTACATAAATAAAAGATATTTACAATATTAACAACTATATAAATCTTTCATGAAAGTCCCAAAATCAACTTACCATTATTGATATTGATTCAAAATAAGTAAACACTTTGTTTCCTAAAAACACACTCTTTCAATCTCCCCCTATTTTGGACTTTCTGGTCAAACCCAAAGATTTATGATGATCAAACAATGACCAATATTTTCAGACATGAAATCTCCCCCTGGATGGATGTATGTGCAGATGTGTCTACACATCAACACAAAACTGCATATAAACATGTTAGGACTAAAAATTGCAGTTCAACATTATAATTAAAAGCAACCATTCAACAACCTGTTTTAAGTGTTACAGACCATTGTTTTAAACTAACAAAATATTAAAAACAGAAATTAAAATTGTTTTGGAAACCAACACAGATTAAAGAAAAAAAAACTTCATTTCCCCCTTAGTTCACAGATCCCATTTTGGCCAAGTGGAGTAATCTAGAGTAGCATCAGCATCATCACTAGTTCCTTCTCTCCCTTTTTGACTAGAAATCTTAGAGTGTCACCTTATGAGTCTGTCTTTGAGAGCCTTGAGATTGTTGGCATGGGATTTGGAAGCTTGCATTTGAGAATTCAGTGCAGTAGTGAGGGCTTCAGCAGCTGCAATTTCTGCATCCAATTCTTGCATTTGTGCTTCAAAGGGATCAACAGATGTGGGGCTTGATGTGCCCACATCTGGCATAGCAATCTCAGGAACAACTCCCAATGGGAGATAAACAGATCTTTGCTTTTCATCCAACAAGGTTTTCGATTCCTTAAACAGACCAAACTTATCAAACCTAGACTCAGATTTTTCAACCTTTGCATTTTTGGCAATCAGAATTTGAGAAATGAGAGAGGGATAGGGAAGAGACCATTTCTTTGAGGGGGATTCACAATACCCACAAATTTTCCTAAAAATGAATTCACCAAAATTGATTTTCTTTTTAGCACCCAACCTAAAGAGCAGATCAGCTTGAACCCTAGTGACAGAGGTTTTATTGTTGGAAGGGCAGAGGTTGGCAGTAAGGATGGAATGGAGAAAGCAAAAAAAAGAGGTGAGTGAACCACTTCCTAAATCTTTTGGCTTAATAGGCCAAGAGGGTACTTTCCCATGGGGGATGGTAGACACAAGCTCATCCTCAGAGACCACACAAGGTTCATCAAAGCCTCCCTCAAGCCCTAAAATATCATTGATGATTGAAGAAGAAAAGTGGATAAATTTTCCTCTAACATACACAGTTTGAAACATGGGGGAAGAGGGTTTGTCTAAACCTTTAGACAGGTTAGCATAAAATTCATGAACCAGCTTCGGAAAGAAGGGAATAGGATGATCCACAGTCAGGAATAAGCCACACTCCTAAAAAAAATTACCAAGACCCAATTTAGAGAAGGTTTCCTTGTCTCTCTTCATTTCCAAAATAAAGGCCTTATTAACTATTTGACCCAGCCTATCAAAGGCATCAGAAGTTAAAAACATAGATGAAATGGGTTTTAAAGTAGTAGAGATGGTGAGGGTTTTAGAAATACCCTTTTGTGCTTTCTGCCTGGTAGATGTGCGCTTGGATGTGTGCACATTTGCAGTCACATCCTTTGAAGGTGAGGGCACCTTCTCAGATTCAGCTTCAGGCTCATTATCAGAGGGGGCATCAAAGGGATTGATCCTCCTTTTCTTGGTCCAACTCTTCATGACCCAGCTTATAATTTTCATCCTCAACAGTGTCATCACTTTCATAGCTCCCATCAGAATCTTCAGCCTCCTCAACAATAGGCTCTAAATCAGCTTCATCTACCTTTTTCTTCCCTTTATGTTCCATTAGAATGTTGGCAAGGGGTTCCTCATCTTTGTCAGCTAGAGGAGCAGCAACAGCTGGAGCAACAGCTGGAGGAGCACTTGGCTTTCTTATTCTGGTTAGTTGTTGTTCTTCCTCTTTTTCTTCTTCTTCATCACAGGCAATGGCTGTGGATGGTTTGCCTCTAGCCTTCTTTAAGTTTTTGGCCTTGTCAGCCTCAGAAAGTCTTCTAACCCTGTGAGATCTTCGTAGATTTCTTGGGGGTACAGGGTTGAAAAAGTGGCCATTTGGTTTAGAGGTAGGCAGCTTCCTCTTTTTGGTTAAAGGAGTTTCCAAAATTGGAACAGGGGCCACAGAAGAAGGTTCAACATATGGTTGATTAACAGGAGATGGTGGAGGAATGGGGATATTTGGGGACGATGGAGTAGCATAGGGTTCCAATGTAGGGGAATTTGAGGGTGGAATCTCCATAGCAGAGTCAGACGAGGATGATGAAGGGGGTACCTCGAACGTGAATTAGGTTTTGGGGGTTGATCGACAATGGGGGTGTCAGCAGAGGCGACTGAAATTGGTTCTATGTCGAGCACGTCCTCTTCTCGAATTTCTTTAAACGACGCCATTAAATCTGCACAAGATCGTTAGGTAGAATAGTAGAGAGAGAGATTAATGCATTGTATGTGTGAGCAATTATGGAAGAAGGAAAAAGGTTTAACAAGGGTTTAAGGGGATGGGACGGATGTGAGGGCAAATTAATACTCACAACTCCCCCTTTCAAACTGAATTTAGGATTCCTTTTCCAAAAAGGTTTCTAAAAAAACGAAATACCACAATGATCCTCCAACGGCTATAACCCTTTGATATATCCACACACAACAAACCTCTAAAAATTAGGGATTGGAATAAATCAAGATTTTGCCAATTTTTTATGGAAACAAAAATCACATCAGCCATATCTTTTTCAACTGAATCCTTTTTAAAGTTGTCATTCCTTTTCAAATAAGGATTGATACACACCTTTTTTTTTCATGGGAGATTTTGGAAAACAAAAAACATGTTAAATCAAAGAGTAAATTAAGAATGAAAATAAATTAACTAGCATATTTACAAAGCACCCTATATGACCTAAAATGCAGAATGACTAGCGTGATGCAACACACATGTGAAGGAAAAAATCTCAGCTCACAGATGTGGCATAGGAAGTGAGTCACATTTGGGGACACATTTAGATCACAAAAATTCAATGGGCAATAATCCAATCTGCACAGTCTTTAGGATGCATCCACCCATTTTTTATTGTGGATATTTGCATTGTGAGTAGCTTTCACTTTTCTTGAATCCCAAAGATATCCCTTTTTCCCAATGATCTTATCAAGTTTAATTTTAAGATTTCTTATGAGAATCACTTGATCACAATGGTTTGGCTTCATACTAAGGGTGAAGCAACTGTTTCTCATTGATTTTTAGGCACCCACTGTGAGATATCTAATAAGATTATATCATGTTATCAAAAGACAACAAGAACAGGAAATGCCCACAATTAAGTGATCAGAAAATGTCAAAGATGAAAGACTCACAAGTGACCACACTGAGATATTTCGTGCTAATGCATGATATTTTTTTTCAGTTAGATAATATACAGATGTGTTAGAGGATGTGTGCACATTTGGGCACACAACCTTAAATATCACACAAGCCAAGAGACTTCCTCAAGGAGGAAAATCTCTCCAAATCTAATGCCTTTGTAAATATATCAGCCAATTGATTTTCAGTCCCAACAAATTCCAGACACACAGTTTTTTGTTCTACAAGATCCCTAATGAAATAATGTCTAATATCAATGTGTTTTGTTCTAGAATGTTGGACATGATTTTTAGATATGTCTAAGGCACTTTTGTTATCACAAAAAGCAGTCAAAATTTTTCTATTCAACCCATAATCTTTCAGCATTTGATTCATCCAAAGCAGTTGTGTTCAGCAACTTCCAAGGGTAACATATTCAGCCTCTACAATAGATAAGGACACACAATTCTGCTTCCTACTGTACCAAGACACAAGGTTGTTTTCTAGGTAGAAGCATCCACCTGTAGTACTCTTCCTATCATCACTGTTTTCAGCCCAATCTGAGTCTGTATAGCCAACCAAATTGGTGTTTGTCTCCTTAGAATAGTGCAGCCCTAGGTTCACAGTCCTACTAACATATCTTATGATTCTCTTCAAGGCTTTAAGATGGGACACCTTTGGGTTAGCTTGATATCTTGCACAGAGACACACACTGTACATAATATCAGGTCGACTTACAGTGAGATACAACAGACTTTCTATCATGCTTCTGTACAAGGTTTGGTCAACACTCTCACCATCTAAATCATGGCTCAGCTTTTGAAAAGATCCCATTGGTGTTTTGAGATGTGAGGAATGTTCAAGCTCAAACTTTTTTCACAAGATTCTTGGCATATTTGGACGGAGAGATGAACATGCCATCCTTGGATTGCTTTATCTATAAGCCTAAAAAATAATTCAACTCACCTACCATACTCATCTCAAATGTGATAGTCATACTATCCACAAACTCAGTTTGCATAGAGTCAGAATTTGACCCAAACACAATATCATCCACATATAGTTGTGCCACAAGAATTTCCTTTTTATTTTTCCTCACAAACAAGGTTTTGTCAACCTCACCTCTCTTGAATCCTAGGTGAAGCAAATGGTCAGTCAACCTACCATACCAAGCTCTAGGGGCTTATTTTAGTCCATACAGAGCTTTCTTCAATTTATACACATGATTAGGATACTTGAAATCCACAAAGCCTTTAGGTTGTTCAACATAGGCTTCCTCATTCAATACCCCATTTAGAAAGACACTCTTCACATCCATTTGATGAAGAGTAAGCTTAAGGTAGCAGGCAATGGTCAACAAGAGTCTAATAGATTCAATTCTTGCAACAGGGACAAAAGTCTCCTCAAAATCAATTCCTTCAATTTGGGTATAACCTTGAGCAACTAGCCTAGACTTATTCCTAGTAATCACTCCCTGCTCATCAGTTTTATTCTTGAAAATCCATTTGGTTCATATGACATTTCCATGAGAGGACCTAGGGACAAGGGTCCAAACCTCATTCTTTTCAAATTGAATCAACTCTTCTTGCATAGCAAGAATCCGTTCAGCATTTTTCAGTGCTTCAGTAATATTCTTAGGTTCAATCTTTAAAACAAAGCAGCAAAAACTTACCTGGGAGTATGCTGATGAGCAACTCCATAAACCAGCCAGCTTTCTATAGTCTACCTTGTCTTTTTATCTTGTTCTCACTTGAGCATGCACATCTCCCACAACTTGTGTAGTGGGGTGGTTCTTCTGGATTTTAGAGGGAATGTTCCTTGATCTATCCACACTCCCATCCACATCATCTTCTGGAGCATCATCCTGATCAGATTCAGAGGAACTATCCCCAGTTTCAGGATTTTGAGTGGATGTGGGAGCGGATGTGGGTTTAGATGTGGATGCAGATGTGTCCACATCCTTGGTTACATCCTTAGCTGTTTCAACAGGTTTTTGTTTCTGTTAGTTCTTCAGCACCTGTTTCAGTATCTTTCCAGTCTAGTATGCAACCTGAAATATCATCCTCAGCAGTCTTTAGGTTAAGATCAAATGAGTGATCAAAAACAACATTAGCAGATTCCATAATGATTTTGGTTTTCAGATTAAAAACTCTGTAAGCTCTACTGTTTGTGGAATATCCCATGAATATTGCTTTGTCACTCTTTGAATCAAATTTTGATAGGTATTCCCTATCATTAAGGATGTATCATATACACCCAAACACATGAAAGTACTTCAGGGTGGATTTTTTGTCAAGAAGGATTTGATATGGAGTGACAGTGCTACTAATCCTAAGGAACACTCTATTGCCAATGTGACAGGCATTGTTCAATGCTTCTGCCCAGAATTTCTTGGACGGGTTTTTAGAACTTAGCATAACCCTAGCCATTTCTTGTAGAGTCCTATTCTTCCTTTCTGCAATTCCATTTTGCTGTGGAGTGATTGGTGCAGAAAATTCATGTGTGATTCCCTTGGAGTTACGGCAGTAAACTTTGAGTTCTCATATTCAGTGCCATGGTCAGATCTAATCCTAATAGCCTTCAAACCATAAAGATTTCTAACCCTTTTGTACCAATTCTTGAACTCTCCAATGTTTTCAGATTTCTCTCTTAAGAACATCACCCAAGTATACTTAGAGTAATCATCAACACACACAAAGGCATACTTTTTCCTACCAAAGCTTTCTACTTCAATAGGTCCCATCAAGTCAGTATGAATCAACTCTAAACACCTAGATGTGGAGCATTGTTGGACCTTTTTGTGTGATGCTTTTATTTGTTTTCCATTTTGACATGAACCACATACATCAGGGTTCTTGAAGTTCAGCTTAGGGAGGTCCTTAACAGCTTCAAACCTTTGAAGTTCTTCTATTGTTCTGCAGCTAGCATGCCCTAATTTTTTGTGCCACAGATTGACATCATTAGCTTTTGAGCTTAGGCAAGAAAGATTGTCACCAAATTGGTAACAATTATCAGCAGATCTAGGACCAGTAAACACACACACTTATTGTCTTTATCAAATATCTCACACAAGTGTTTGTCAAATTTCACATAGAGGTCATCATCACATAACTGACTGATGCTTATTAGGTTGGCTTTCAAGCCTTCCACATGGTATACATTGTGCATTTTTGGGAGACCCTTGACATCTAGGGTTCCTTTCCCAATAATTTTGCCTTGAGCACCACCACTAAAGTTTACCTTCCCCCCACAGATTAACTCATAGTCAATTAGAACAGCTTGGTTCCCATTCATGTGCCTAGAGCACCCACTATCAAAATACCAAGAATTAGAGACACTACTCTTGAGGGAAGAGTAAACAACATTGCAGGTAGCACTTGGTTTGGCCACCCACTGCTTTTCAGCTTTTTTTGTGGTGCAGTGGTCTCAGATTATCAGGATGTGTGTTTGGATGTGCATACATCTTCTCACACATCTGAGGCTAATTGATATAACCAAATTTCTTATCAGCCTTTAGCTTGTAACAGAAGGGTCTAATGTGCCCAGGAGCAAAGCAATAATGACAAATGTAGTGCCTTTTCCTTGGTCTTTGCTCACTCAAAAAATGTTTTTCTTTAAATCTTTGTTTTTTCCACATTTTTTGAAGTAGAGGCCTCACATCCCTCCTTTACAAAATTTCCTTTTTCAAAGCCCAGACCAGTTTTGTTTAGTTGACCCATGGAAATAGCTTCATCAAGTTTCATTTTACTTTTGTTCAACTTGGTAAATGTACTTTCAGCTTTCTCACATTCATTTTTGAATTTTTCAAGTTCAACTTCTCTTTTGGTTACCAAAACTTCAAGTTTGGTAATGGTTTCTTTTTGAACATCATTCTCTTTTGAAAGTATGGACTTTTCATCTTCACAAACAGCTACTTTATCAGAAAGAGACTTATTTACCTTAGCAAGTACCTCAATTTTGTCCATTCTCTTTATCCAATCAGCATGCAATTCTTTGTAAGTTGCAAAGAGCTCCTCATAGGGAATGTCCCTATCCTCATCTTCAAAATCTCCTTTTACAGAGAAATAGTTCAACAACAGGTCAGATGTGCCCACAGATGTGTTTACATCTGGAACCACATTCACAGATTCTTCAGGGACTCCTTCTTCTATTTCTATAGAAAAAGCATTAAACACGGAGTGGCAGTTGATTATGGACATGTTAGCTACTTCTTCTTCATCATCCTCACTGTCACTAAGGATAACAGTTAAGCTCACTCCCTTCTTTTTAAGTGTGTTAGCACACTCATTGGCATAGTGTCCAAAGCCACGACATGCTCTACATTGCACAGAATCAGAGGATTTTTTATTGTCAAAACTTGGCTTTTTGAATCCATTCTCAGTGCTGGATTTTGGTTTTTCAGCAGCACTGGGAGCAGGTCTATTGGGGAACTTACTCTTTCTCTTGTTTTTCAATATATAACTGAATTTTTTAGAGATAAAAGCCACATCCTCTTTCTCAAGATTTGACTTGTCAATTTCAGAGGATAGTTCCACAAGTTCTTTTGGAACAATAACATCACTTTTGAGTGCAAGACTTATGGCTTTGTTCTTTTTCTGAGCCTCAAGGTTTAGCTCGAACACAGTTAAGATTCCAACAATTTTATCTAAACCTACAGTCTTGGTGTCATTGGTTTCTTCAATAACAACTACTTTGATATTGAACCTATCAGGTAAGGTCCTCAAGATTTTACTCACAAGTCTGGCATTCGAGATAGATTCTCCCAGACTAGTACATTCATTCGAAATCTCATGGATTTTAGCAGCATAAGAGACTATGTCTTTAGTCTCTTCCATTCGAAGTATTTCAAACCTATCCATTAAAATTCTAAGCCTAGTAGCCTTTACACTTGGAATTCCCTCACATTGCATTTGTAAGATATCCCAAGCAGCTTTAGCAACACTTTCATTAGTGATGAGTTTGTACATATTCCCAGAAACATGACTGGAAATAGCACTCATGGCCCTAGAATTAAAGTTTGCAGCATGTATTTCATCAAGAGATCACCTTTCTTCAGGCTTTCTCTCGAACACAAATTCACCAACACCAGATTCAAGCCTTTTTTCCACAGTAGGAGGTTGCCAGGCCACAAGGATACACATCCATGCCCTTTCATCAATACCTTTGATGTAATTATGCATCTTAGACTTCCAAAGAGAATAATTTGTGCCATCCAAGACAGGAGGCATGTTTTGATGATTTTGGCCTTCCATTGTGGCTACACTTTCTGGATCAACACTCAGTAATATTTGGAGAGTTAGCTCTGATACCAATTGAAAGTTTCGTGTAGCTAGGAAGCTTCAAACAACTCAACAGTTCACGGATGTGAGTACATATGTATCTCACAACTGTCCACACATCCACAAATAATACAGCAGAATAAAATAATAACATAAGAGTTATATACGCTCACTGGTTTTGAAACCAGCAAACTAGGCTTACGCCCAAAAACTTTTCACTATTAAAACTTTTGTTTCTTATAAAAATACGAATAAGTGAAAACTAAAAGACGAAAATATTAAACAAGTTCTAATCATCTTCTATGACAAGAACAGACTCTCTTTCCCAAGTTGACTCTATTCCAATCAGAAGTAAAACAAAGAACTTGACAAAAACCTAGATGTGAGTTCGGATGTATGTCGCAACCTTCACTCACAACCTAAATTGACAATGTTGAAAATCGTGAATGACAAAGTATTTTTCTCTTTAGAACCGTGTCTTCTCTTGTGCTGATGTCCTTGTATTTATATGCACCATTGAGAAGATCTTCACGCAATCAACAACTTTCCTTTTGTGAGTTTCCAAATCCTACAAGGAGACATGAAGCACACTCACAAGGAAAGATCTTTTGTTAGTAGGTTATTCCTAATATAAATATATGTACATAAATAAAAGATATTTACAATATTAACAACTATATAAATCTTTCATGAAAGTCCCAAAATCAACTTACTATTATTAATATTGATTCGAAATAAGAAAATACTTTGTTTCCTAAAAACACACTCTTTCACCTCCATAATGAAACATCTTTTAAAACTTATTATTTGTATGAAAAAGCTCTAGAAAACTATTTACCTTTGTGAAAACCTCTAAAGAGCTTCTTAGTATGAAGTATTTCTTTGTATAAAGAGCTATTGTGAATGGGTTTCAATTGATGTACACCAATTTCCAATGCAAAAAAATATGCTTTATTATTGTGAAGAAATGCCAAACATTTTTGTTATTGACTTAAGAGTGATATTTCATATTGAAATTATAAAAAAAAAAAACTTCTGAAAGAGTTCTTGCCATAATTGTGCATGTTCTTATACGCGTATATGAGTTCATTTACGGGTTTATACTTTATAATGTGTTCATAATGTTTAGGATTTGTTTGAATGGAATTTGTGCACCTTGCATAAGTGAGGTAGGGTTGGCAGGCATGCAAGGAGGTGAGGGACGGGACAAGGATGAACATCTAGGGCGCTCGAGCATTGGGTTGGCCTTGCACGCGGGGGCATAAGTTGAGCAGGCACAAGGTGTAATATCCCCCATCCCACATCGGAAATATGTGGGAATTTAGTGTGATATATAGAAGGCACATACACTAAAACTAAGCATCAACTCATTCATTGGACTTTTGGAGGCCTGTGTTGGGCTGTAGTTGACCCAATTGAGGAGGTGCTTAGTGGGCTAGTGTGTGGTGCTTACGTAGCGGGTCGGGCTTCGGGCTCGGGTCGTTACAAATGGTATCAGATCAGAACCCCGGCCTTAAGGCTTGCGAGCTAGCCCGGGGGTATGATCTGGGTATTGATTGACCTTGCCAGGGATGGCAAGGGTTTGAGTGGGGGAGATTGTAATATCCCCCATCCCACATCGAAAATATGTGGGAATTTAGTGTGATATATAGAAGGCACATACACTAAAACTAAGCATCAAATCATCCATTGGACTTTTGGAGGCCTGTGATGGGCTGTGGTTGACCCAATTGAGGAGGTGCTTAGTGGGCCAGTGTGTGGTGCTTATGTAGCGGGTCAGACTCGGGCTCGGATCGTTACAAATGAATTTAATACCCCGTTCCTTTAGTAATTATTATATTGATTTATTTATTTATTAGTTACTTAGGAAAATATTTTAAAAGGATAATATTTTTAAGAGGATAATAATTGTTTAAGAGGATAATAACTGAGTTTAAATTATTGTTGGGCTAGGACTCTTGGTGGACTTAAAACTCCTTTGGGACTAAGGCATTAGGAGTAACAAATATAAATAGTCTTTTTAGCCTAGCGCCCTTATTATTTTCCGGCAGTCAATTAGAAAATAGAAGAGGGAGGCGGCAGTTTTCCTGTTGAGAGAAATAGAGAGAACCGCGAGGGAGAAAGAGAAGAAAAGAAGCTGAGGAAGAGAGGAAGCAAGTAATTAAGGTAAAAATCCTCCTCTTCCATGGTTGTTTTATGAAGATTTTGTAGTCTCTTTTGACCCGAACCCAATAGATTACATATTAGGGTTTGGAAATCAAGTATGTTAATTGGTTTCATATGAGTAAAATCCTATATCCAATATGGAGTAATATTGATGGGTCTTAGCATGTGATAATCTAAACAATTAATTAAGGTTTTGCATGCTAAAGGATTAAAGGAGAGTAGTTAAGGTTAATATGTGTTCTAGTATGTGTCGTGTGTGTGTTTTTGGGGTGTACAGAGTGTGTGCGTGAGTTTCTGTGTGTGTGTGTGTCTCTGCGTGTGTCTGTGTGTGTGTGTACAGTGTGTGTTTCTCTCTGTGTGTGTCTCTGCATGTGTCTGTGTGTGTACGGCGTGTGTATCTCTCTGTGTGTGTGTCTGCGTGTGTCTCTGTGTGTGTACAGAGGGTGAATTGTGGGCTGTGGTGTGTGTGCGTGTGCTGTAGTGTGTGTATATGGGTATGTGTGTGTTACTGTATGCGTGTATGAGTGTGTGTTAAGGTGTAGAATGTGTTTGTATGTGTGTTAATTGTTGTGAATAGTGCTGGTGTGCATGCTATGAATAGTACACTTAGAGGGAGGAAATTTACAAAAAGGAATTGAATAAGGTTGTAAGCTTAGAAACCCTAGGGGTATTTTGGGAAAGATATAAAAGGGTAAAAGAATAATCTTTAAAAAGAGTTAAGGAAGAATAACTCGTAGGATAATGTGACTTTAGTTAATAGTTAGGGATTAAGTAAAAGAGCATTACTTGAACCCTAAGACCTATGTTTGCATGATTGTAGATTCGTGCGCGAGGAGTTTCGCTTTCGCTAAGCAACCCTAAGGTAAGGGATTACGTTCTTAGTTCTTGGTTTCATTCCTTGTTTAGGAATCCATTCTCTGTTTTGTAAAATTATATCTATCTATGTGGCAAGTAGTATTTACAAACATATCCGTTCCGTTGTGTTAGTGTTCTTTGGATATCTACCCTTTTGATGTGTTATTGTTCAATTGGGATATCATGAGTATGATTGATATTGTCATTGTTGTGTTCTTAATTATATGAGCAACTTTTAAAGTTAACAAAGTAAAATTTTGCGAAAGTAAAGTTTTGTGAAAGAAAAAGTTATCCATAATTCTAAAAAGAATATGTGGACCCCAAATGTTATCCATAATTCTGAAAATGATATGTGGACCCAAAATTTATCCATAGTTCTGGAAATGAATATGTGGACCCTTATAGTTATCCCAGTGCCTGAAGAAGGACATATAGGACCCTATTACATTGCTTGATGAAGTGATGTAGGTTATCATGATATACCGGTTATTGGGTGCGGTCAATGAAAACCTTAGCCCTGGGTACAGCTAGTAACTGCTTAATCCCTAAAGTGTGATTGGATGGAATTAAAGTGTTTTAAGGTGAAATCTTTTGTAAAAGGTTTTATGAAATAAAGTGAAGTACTTTGTGGAAGTGCCTGAAAGTTATTTGATTGAAAACTGCTCTTTTGTGAAGCCACATGTTTTCAAACTCATGAAAGTGTTTTATATACTTAGTAACTGTTTTGAACTGTATTTTGAATATTTCGTTCTTGAAAATTTACCGTTCATTGAAGTATTCATTTGATCTCGTTCCTTCGGTCACCTCTTCCTTAGTAACCGGAGAGGCACCGTATGAACTTGCTGAGCATTGTTCGCTCATCCCCTTTCCCATTATTTTTTTCCTTTCAGGTAATAAGTAGGAAGTTGGACCGTCGCAAGGATCGTGGCGGAAGTCGTTTAAGTAGTTTCTTTTGTTAGGTAGTTTAGTTGGCGAGCTAGTGGGTTGTACTAGCCGTTGCATTTGTTACCGTTATCCGCATTTAAGTTATTTTGAATTGTGGTTAGTATTTGAATTATGGTTTAGTAGCCGTTGGAGGTTATTTTATTATCAATTAAGTATTATTGTTATTTGTGAAGTATTTGGGTCGTTACAGTTGGTATCAGAGCCTTGGCTTTAGGTCACATGAGAGATCTTAGGTGTGTTAAGATTGTTGGAAAAGAATAGTACTTAACCATTATTGGGTCTACCTAGAACTTTCTATTTTTGGAAACTTCTATTTCTAAAATCTTGCGAGAAGACAAAGGAATAGCCGTAATAAGAATGATGAGGTCTTATCGAGGAGAGTTAGAGGAAATTCTTTTTTGGATTTCGAATGCCTAAGTATGATGTATATTATGTATTTGAGTTTTACCCGTGATACTAATGAGAGTTATTTCTTACTTGTAGGAAATGGATCACCGAAAGAAGTATGGAGTAAGGAAGCTCAAGTATGGACTTCGTATGAGAGGTATACTTAATAGGTATATTGCAAAGGTGAAGCAACAACAAGAGGAAATAGTGAATCTTCGTGAGCAGAATGAAGTAACCAAGACTGAGTATGAGGAGGCTATGGATGATCTCTATAAGGTGCATGAGGAATGGGGAACCCTTAAGCAGCAGTTAAATCTAGCTGATGAAAGGTTAGAACGTACCAAAGATAAGCTATACCAAACAAGAGCCCTATTGATAGAGAAGGAAGATTACATTGACCTTGTCAAGGAAGATTTCTATGCGATGTACTATGAGTTACAAGATCGAAAGGCGGAGTTATCTGCGATTCACGCTAAAGGAAATCCAGTTGTTCCTGAAGTGCCTGCTGTGCCAATAGTGGTGGAGGATAATGGTCAAGCTGAAGTGCAAGGTCGTAGGTCTCGTGGTAGGCCAAAGGGATTATTGGGGAGACCTAGAGTGCCAAGCGAAGGGCTTAGAAGATCTGCAAGATTGAGGAAATGAATTGGAGTTTAGAAGTAGTTAGTTCTTTTGTTTTGCAAGGTGTTAGCTAGATAGTTATATTTTGAATTCTAGACTAGAATTTGTTATTCACGTTTTAGTTATGAAATAAAGTATTAGTTCTAGTATTTCCTCTACCTTGTTTTGCAATTATAATTATTTACTGTATTTGTGAACTGCGAAGATGTGATTGGTCTAGTAAAATGACCAAAGTAAAGTAAAAAAAAAAAGCCTAGTGCAAGGCTGATACAGTGAAAGGTCTTAAATCTGTTGCAAACTCTGAACCAAACGATGACTGGTATTGGGCAAGTAGTGGCTCAATTGGCACAAGCGCAACCACCGCCTCAACCTCAGCACGTACCATTGAGAGACCCGCTGGAACAATTTCAAAAGAGGAATCCAGACTCTTTCTCTAGTAGTCCTAAGGAAAAGCCTGAAGACTGGATTAAGAATATGGAAAAGATTTTTGGTACGCTAAACTGTACTCCAGAACAGAAGGTTACCTTTGCCACATTTGTGTTGAAAGGGGCAGCTCATACTTGGTGGGAGGCCGAGAAAAGGGCGGCAACGGCTCACGGAACTGGAAATTTCACTTGGGAGATGTTCAAGACAGTATTCAATGAAAAATACTACCCTGCAAGTGTTCGTAATGCCAAGGTGGCAGAGTTCATGATGCTCACTCAAGGGAGCATGACGGTTGATGAGTATTGTGCAAAGTTTACTGAGTTAATGGAGTTTGCGCCTACATTCTTCGATAACGAGGAACAAAAGGCTAGGAAGTTTGAAGCTGGTCTAAGTGACAGAATTCGGTACAGAATCACGCCTCTGCAGTTGGCTACTTATGGTTTGGTCCTGGATAGGGCAAGGGTGGTAGAGAAGGAATCTGATGAATACCGCAACAAAAGAGATGAAAAGAAAAAGTCTATGGAGAAGTCTGCTAATAAAGATTCAAGTGAGTCGAAGGGACGGTTTGGGGATTGGAACCGCGACAATTATGGTAAGAGGAAAGCTACCGAAGAAAGTCATGATCGTGATCGTGTTGCTAATAAGTACTCTACTCGAAATTTGGAAACCGTTTTGCTAGTGATAAAGGCAAGGCTCAAGAGCATGGATCAACGGAAGTCTGCACTATGTGCGATAGAAGTCATAAGATCGATGTGTGTAAGTTCAAGGATAGGAAGTGTTACAACTGCAAAAAGATTGGGCATCCGCAGTGGAAATGCCCAGAACCGAAAAGAGATACACCGACGCATGGAGCAAAGAGTGATGATATGGGTAATACTGGTGGCCGTGGACGTGTGTTCACTATGACTGCTAGAGATGCAAGAGCCACGAATGACCTGGTAGCAGGTACACTTCAATAATGTATATGCTTTGATTGATACTGGTGCCACTCATTCTGTGATTAGTTCTAAGTTGGCAAAATATATGAAATTGATACCTGAGGCAATAGAAATACCTCTAGTGATAGATACACCGGTTAAAGAGTCCATCCCGGTCACATCTGTGTTTAAGAAATGCCCGTTGAAGATAGGCGATAGAGAACTCGAGGTGGATCTCATTAGACTAGATCTCTGTGAATTTGATATCATATTAGGTATGGATTGGTTAGCTGCATATCATGCCAAGGTGGATTGATTTAAGAAGGAAGTTAATTTTGTGTTACCATCGGGAGAAGAGTTTCATTTTCGAGGATCACAGCCGAGAGTCCAAACGGACCTGATTTCTGTAATGAAAGCTCGTAAGATGTTAAGAAAAGGTTGTGAAGGATTCCTGGCATTTGTGGGCGAAACGAGCAAGAAGGAGGTAGCTATAGAATCTCTTTCTGTAGTTTGAGATTTCAAGGATGTCTTTCCAGAAGACTTATCGGGAGTACCACCAGAGCGAGAAGTGGAGTTTTCGATAGATCTAGCACCGGAGACTGCACCGATTTCGAGAGCACCGTATAGGATGGCTCCATTAGAACCTAAGGAATTGAAGGAGTAATTGCAAGAATTGTTAGACAAAGGTTTGATAAGGCCGAGTGTATCACCCTGGGGTGCACCGGTGTTGTTCGTGAAAAAGAAGGACGGATCGTTGAGGCTATGTATCGACTATCGAGAACTTAACCGTGTGACGATTAAGAACAAATATCCACTTCTTAGGATTGACGATTTGTTTGATCAACTTCAAGGAGCGTGTTATTTCTCGAAGATTGATCTGCATTCTGGTTATCATCAATTGAGGGTGAAGAAGGAGGACATAGCAAAGACTGCTTTCAGGACAAGGTACGGTCATTACGAGTTTTTGGTGATGCCATTTTGTTTGACAAATGCCCCTGCTGCGTTTATGGAGCTTATGAATAGGGTGTTCCAAGAGTTTTTGGACAAATGTGTGATAGTATTCATAGAGATATTTTGGTGTATTCAAAGTCAAAGGAAGATCATGAAGCGCACTTGAAGTTAGTATTGCAAATTTTGAGAGAACATAAGTTATATGCTAAGTTCAAGAAATGTGAATTTTGGCTTAGAGAGGTAGCGTTCTTGGGACATGTTGTGTCTAAGGATGGAGTGGCGGTTGACCCCGCAAAGATTGAAGCTATAGTCAATTGGGAGAGGCCGACGTCCGTTAGTGAGATAAGGAGTTTCCTAGGTTTGGCAGGATATTATCGAAGGTTCGTAAAAGGATTTTCCAAGTTGTCCTTACCATTAACTAAGTTGACTCAGAAAGGAACAAAATTTGTGTGGTCAGATGAGTGTGAGAAGAGCTTCCAGGAGTTGAAGAAGCGGTTAGTGTCCGCACCTGTTCTTACATTACCATCAAGCAAGGATGGATTTGTGATATATAGTGATGCATCGTTGAGAGGATTGGGATGTGTATTAATGCAGAATGACAAAGTAATAGCTTATGCATCAAGGCAATTGAAGAATCATGAGAAGAACTATCCAACACATGACTTGGAATTGGAAGCCGTTGTATTTGCGTTGAAAATTTGGAGACATTATCTGTATGGAGTACCTTGTGAGATCTATACCGATCATAAGAGCCTTAAATATATTTTCACCCAGAAGGAGTTAAACATGAGGCAACGAAGATGGATGGAACTACTTAAAGACTATGATTGTACGATCTTATATCATCCCGGAAAGGCTAATAAGGTGGGAGATGCATTGAGTAGGAAGCACCATGGAATCTTAGCAACTATGGTTTCTAAGGGGGTAAGTGTATGGAATAATATTGAAGTCTCAAGACTGGAAGTCAGAGTTAAAGGATATCTAGCTCAAATGAGCGTTCAGCCCACACTTTTGGTTAGAGTCAAGGAGGCACAAAATGCAGATGAGGAAGCAACTAGGATTCACAAGATTATTGATAAGGGCAAAGGGGCAGATTTTCGCATTGGAGAAGATGGAATTATAAGGTACCGATCAAGGATTTGGGTCCCTAGCAATGAAGATATCAAGAGGGAAATCCTCGCGGAAGCTCATTGTTCGATATTTTCGGTTCACCCTGGGAGTACGAAGATGTATAGAAACCTAAGGGAGTCATTTTGGTGGAACAACATGAAGAATGAGGTAGCCGAGTTTGTAGCAAGGTGTTTGGTATGCCAACAAGTGAAAAGTGAACATCAGAAACCCGCAGGATTACTACAGTCGTTACCGATTCCGTAGTGGAAGTGGGAGAACATAACTATGGATTTGGTGGTAGGATTACCTAAGACATTGAAGGGTCATAACGCAATTTGGGTAATAGCTGACAAACTTACTAAGTCGGCTCATTTTTTGGCAATCAAGGTGACTGATTCGTTAGAAAAGTTGGCCAAGTTATATGTGGATGAAATTGTAAGGTTACATGGAATACCGATCTCTATTGTGTCTGACCGAGATGCGAGGTTCACCTCAAAATTTTGGAAGAGCTTGCAGAAAGCATTGGGAACAGAATTAACTATGAGTACAACATTTCACCCGCAAACTGATGGACAGTCGGAAAGGACGATTCAAACTCTTGAGGATATGTTGAGAGCTACGTCATTGGATTGGCAAGGAACTTGGGACGAACATTTGACTTTAGTGGAGTTCGCCTACAATAATAGTTTCCACGCTAGCATCGGGATGGCGCCCTATGAAGCGTTGTATGGACGAAAGTGTAGATCACCTGCGTGTTGGGATGAAGTCGGCGAGAGGAAGTTGATTGGACCCGAGATTGTGCAAGTGACGTCGGACAACAAATTCGTCGATGGTTACTAACAGCTCAGGATAGGCAAAAGTCATATGCGGATTGCCGACGACGCGATTTGGAATTTCAAATAGGAGATCATGTGTTCTTGAGAATATCACCAACGAAAGGTGTTATGAGGTTTGGAATTCGTGGGAAGCTTAGCCCGAGATATGTTGGACCGTTCGAGATTTTAGAACGAATTGGAAAGGTGGCCTATAAGTTGGCGTTACCACCTGTACTCGCGGGAGTGCATAATGTGTTTCATGTGTCGATGTTAAGGAAGTATGCTCCTGACCCGAGTCACGTCATTGAGTACAAACAGTTACGGTTCCGAGCAGACTTGAGTTATGATGAGCAACCTGTGAAAATCGTGGATCGGAAAGATCAGATCTTGAGGAAAAGAACAATTCCCTATGTAAAAGTGCAGTGGAGCAACCACACGGAAAGAGAAGCAACGTGGGAGCTCGAGAGCGAGATGCGTGAGTTGTATCCTGCTTTATTTTCAGATTAAGGTATGTTTAGTTTGGTGGACCAAACTCTTTTAAGGGGGTAAGAATGTAATACCCCGTTCCTTTAGTAATTATTATATTGATTTATTTATTTATTAGTTACTTAGGATAATATTTTAAAAGGATAATATTTTTAAGAGGATAATAATTGTTTAAGAGGATAATAACTGAGTTTAAATTATTGTTGGGCTAGGACTCTTAGTGGACTTAAAACTCCTTTGGGACTAGGGATTTAGGAGTAACAAATATAAATAGTCTTTTTAGCCTAGCACCCTTATTATTTTCCAGCAGTCAATTAGAAAATAGAAGAGGGAGGCGACAGTTTTCCTGTTGAGAGAAATAGAGAGAACCGTGAGGGAGAAAGAGAAGAAAAGAAGCTGAGGAAGAGAGGAAGCAAGCAATTAAGGTAAAAATCCTCCTCTTCCATGGTTGTTTTATGAAGATTTTGTAGTCTCTTTTGACCCGAACCCAGTAGATTACATATTAGGGTTTGGAAATCAAGTATGTTAATTGGTTTCATATGAGTAAAATCCTATATCCAATATGGAGTAATATTGATGGGTCTTAGCATGTGATAATCTAAGCAATTAATTAAGGTTTTGCATGCTAAAGGATTAAAGGAGAGTAGTTAAGGTTATTATGTGTTCTAGTATGTGTCGTGTGTGTGTTTTTGGGGTGTGCAGAGTGTGTGCATGAGTTTCTGTGTGTGTGTGTGTGTCGCTGCGTGTGTCTGTGTGTACAGTGTATGTTTCTCTATGTGTGTGTCTCTGCGTGTGTCTGTGTGTGTGTACAGTGTGTGTTTCTCTCTGTGTGTGTCTGCGTGTGTCTCTGTGTGTGTACAGAGGGTGAATTGTGGGCTGTGGTGTGTGTGCGTGTGCTGTAGTATGTGTATATGGGTGTGCGTGTGTTACTGTATGCGTGTGTGAGTGTGTGTTAAGGTGTAGAATGTGTTTATATGTGTGTTAATTGATGTGAATAGTGCGGGTGTGCGTGCTGTGAATAGTACACTTAGAGGGAGGAAATTTACAAAAAGGAATTGAATAAGGTTGTAAGCTTAGAAACCCTAGGGGTATTTTGGGATAGATATAAAAGGGTAAAAGAATAATCTTTAAAAAGAGTTAAGGAAGAATAACTCGTAGGATAATGTGACTTTAGTTAATAGTTAGGGATTAAGTAAAAGAGCATTACTTGAACCCTAAGACCTATGTTTGCATGATTGTAGATTCGTGCGCGAGGAGTTTCGCTTTCGCTAAGCAACCCTAAGGTAAGGGATTACGTTCTTAGTTCTTGGTTTCATTCCTTGTTTAGGAATCCATTCTCTGTTTTGTAAAATTATATCTATCTATGTGGCAGGTAGATTTAAAAACATATCCGTTCCGTTGTGTTAGCGTTCTTTGGATATCTACCCTTTTGATGTGTTATTGTTCATTTGGGATATCATGAGTATGATTGATATTGTCATTGTTGTGTTCTTGATTATATGAGGACCTTTGAAAGTTAACAAAGTAAAGTTTTGTGAAAGTAAAGTTTTGTGAAAGAAAAAGTTATCCATAATTCTGAAAAGAATATGTGGAGCCCAAATGTTACCCATAATTCTGAAAAGGATATGTGGACCCAAAAGTTATCCATAGTTCTGGAAATGAACATGTGGACCCTTATAGTTATCCCAGTGACTGAAGAAGGACATATGGGACCCTATTACATTGCTTGATGAAGTGATGTAGGTTATCATGATATACCGGTTATTGGGTGCGGTCAATGAAAACCTTAGCCCCGGGTACAGCTAGTAACTGCTTAATCCCTAAAGTGTGATTGGATGGAAGTAAAGTGTTTTAAGGTGAAATCTTTTGTAAAAGGTTTTATGAAATAAAGTGAAGTACTTTGTGGAAGTGCCTGAAAGTTATTTGATTGAAAACTGCTCTTTTGTGAAGCCACATGTTTTCAAACTCATGAAAGTGTTTTATATACTTAGTAACTGTTTTGAACTGTATTTTGAATATTCCGTTCTTGAAAATTTACCGTTCATTGAAGTATTCATTTGATCTCGTTCCTTCGGTCACCTCTTCATTAGTAACCGGAGAGGCACCGTATGAACTTGCTGAGTATTGTTCGCTCATCCCCTTTCCCATTATTTTTTTTCATTTCAGGTAATAAGTAGGAAGTTGGACCGTCGCAAGGATCGTGGCGGAAGTCGTTTAAGTAATTTCTTTTGTTAGGTAGTTTAGTTGGTGAGCTAGTGGGTTGTACTAGCCGTTGCATTTGTTACTGTTATCCGCATTTAAGTTATTTTGAATTGTGGTTAGTATTTGAATTATAATTTAGTAGCCGTTAAAGGTTATTTTATTATCAATTAAGTATTATTGTTATTTGTGAAATATTTGGGTCATTACACAAGTTTCACGCGCAAGGGTGGGCCAACTTGGGCACAAGGGGAAGCAATTCAATATTTCCTATTTCGCACTTATTGACTCAAAGTCAATAAAACTCAACAATAAATCAACCAAACCAACACAATTTCATAATAATTCCATAAAATCACTCGAAAATCAAATAAAAACAAAATAATAGCAGTATTTACTTAAAAACCAAAAATCAAAATGACCATCTCACCTCAAAGTCAATCCAAGCCAAACCAAGTCAACAAAAAACAACCCCAAAGTCAACAAACTTCAATAAATTTCCATGAATTCAATAAATTCAAATTAAATTCATATAAATATAAAAAATTCATATAATTTTTATTTAGAAAATATTGACTACCCCACCATTGATTTGCAATCATTTCCATATTAATTGAAGAATTAATTGGAATAAATACCTTGAAATTTGGCGCTAAATCGTGAAATTAAACCCCATGATGACTAGAATGTAATGAATCCATACTTAAAAGAGAAACACAAAATCTGGGGAGAAACGCGTTTCTCCGTCGCGTATGGAGAAACGGGGCAATGTTTGTCGCGCGACATACTTAGCCACAACAACTAGATATCACTTTCATCAGTTTCTGGATATCCAGAAAAAATATTTGGTTTCTGGATATCACTTTCATCAGTTTCTGGATATCTATATTCAATGT
>JAFEMH010005972.1:130000-141263 GCA_022495995.1 Adenophora triphylla var. japonica
AAGCTTGGTTGTAAGTATAATTTATGAAAAGTAAAGTAAGAAAGTAATTCTACAAATTTCTATTGATTCACTATTAATAATATTATCAAAAATAATTTTTAGAATTTCAAGAACATGATTAATTTCTCATAAATTTGTAAATTTGTAATTGATCAAAGTTTAACAAAAAAAAAGTCAAATGAGACAAACTTTTCGGGACTTAGATCCACAATAACTAAACATAATATTAGCCATTAGAATCGTTTATGGGGGCAAACAAGTCATTTTTCTTTTATTGGGATTTTATTTTATTCTTTTAGATTTTTTTATTTTTTTTAATTGCTAGTGGATAGTAGACATGTCCAAATAGAACCGGGAATCGACGGAACCGGCGGACAGAACCGAAATCGGGAATCGGCGAGAACCGGGAACCGTCGAAACCGGGAACCGAACGTAACCGGGAACCGGATTAAAACGGTTCAAATACGAATCCACCATATTGGGAACCGAGGAACCGGCGAAACCGGGAACCGGCGGTTTCGGAACCGGGAACCGAAACCGGGAACCGAAACTCAATGTAAGTTAAATGTAATATTTAGCATTTATTTAGTATTTGTACTTGTAGTGTTATTTTATTTAAATTCTAAAAATATTGTTAGATTTTTATTCTATCTTTAATAATATACTAACCAAATTTTGTCCACTTCTCATTCTTTCCAAAAACATACTCCTCAAGTGAAAAAAAAAACCCAGATTAATTAGCGTCTTTATTGTCTTAAGAGTTTTGGATTTAAAAAATAAAATAAAAAATTAAATGGTGAGGGAACCGGTGGAACCGTTGGAACCGAAACCGAAACCGACGGATAGAACCGGGAACCGGATTAATATGATTCGAATACGATTCCGGCTATTTGGGAACCGGGAACCGGCGATTTCAAAACCGGAAACCGGAACCGTTTGAACATGTCTAGTGGACAGTTTCTTTAGTTAATGCAGTGGACAATTACTAGATCATATTAGGTTGTCCTTCGTTCATTCCGAATAATCTTTCCAATTTTTTTTTTTGTCATTAATACATGCAGTACTTTAGACAATAATTTTAGCTTGATTTAATTATTCAAATGAACATCGATAGTATTTATAATTGTGTATCGATAACAAGTTTTAAATTTTCATCAGCATATTCAATAAACCTACATTTATTGCTCAATGTACCTTCGTGTTAACGACAAAAAAAAAAGTGAAAATATCATTTCGAGACCGGGGGGGAGTATATAAACATATCTTCATACACTTTTCTAACATAAATTCTACTGATAATAGCTTGCTAAAATTAAATTGAGAACCAACTGCAAAATGAATTGAACCACCAAGTTTCCAAAAAGAAGAGCCAGCAAGAAAGAAATAAATAACTTCACAAGCTGAAGTAGTTATCAGTGTTCATACCACATCAAAGAGATCAAAGTTGTAAATGATATCAGAATTGTTATTTTTACCCTCAAAGATCTCCCGTGACCCGGGCCGAGTTTTAAGTCTCCCGGGGCGAGTTTTAAGTCTATCAATCAAACGAGACAATTTACAACAGGCAAGAATCATCTCTACACAATTCTAAACTATGAATGACAAGAAATTAACGTAAGTCAGTGAGAAACCCGTACCAGATTTGCTGATATCCATGACACCAACCTCTCGCTTATAATTTAGAGAACAAGCCACCATTATTAGTCCTTACAAGCGGAGAACAGGAATAATAAGCGAATGTCTTGTTTCTTCAATCCTCAGTTCTCCATATACCTTCCGGTTGAGAAGACTCTCAACTTGTTAAACAACCAGTTTCTCATATCAGAATGGACCTTAAGAACACCTTCTAACAAAGCCGAATTGCCTTGAACTCTAAAAGCTGCATAATGAACAGTACCATAGAATAAGAATCAATGATCCGTCACCAGATGCTCACAAACAGTAAATAAAATTTCGCCCGCGACAGAAACAGAAAGACACCAGAAAACATTAATCCCTCAGTCCCAAAATGAATGCTATCAAGAGTGAATTTAAACATTTTTTGGACATTCATTTTGGGACGGAGGGAGTATTCCCTCCATCCTGAAAAAGATAATCCCATTTTTAGAGGGGAATTTGATTAAATTTTAATCAATAATTTACATTGCCTTAATTATCCCAATAGAAGTCTAAAAATATTGTTATTAATAGTATTTTTGATGATTGATCAATACAACAACAACAACAACAACAACAAAGCCTTAGTCCCAAAATAATTTGGGGTCGGCTAACATGAATCCTCATATGTTATCGTGAAAAAAATAAATAAAAAAATTAAATTTAATTAAATTTAAAAAAAAAAATAAAAAAAAAATAAAAAATAAAAAATAAAAAATAAAAATAAAAAAAAATAAAAAAAATAAAAAAATAAAAAATAAAAATCAATCAAAAAAAAATAAATAAATAAAAATAAAAAATAAAAAATAAATAAATAAAAATAAAAATAAAAAATAAAATCAACCCCCCACATGGATTTTTGCCCTCCACTCCGGCCTCTTCAACACCATACTTTCATCCACTCCAAGTAAATTCATATCATTTTCAATTACTCTAATCCAAGTTTGTTTGGGTCTTCCCCTACCCCTCACCATTTTATCATTTCTCCACTGTTCCGGCCTCCTAACCGGTGCATCACTCGGTCTCCTTCTCACATGTCCAAACCACCGTAGACGATTTTCCCTCATTTTATCTTCAATGGGCGCAACTCCTACTTTACCTCTGATCACCTCATTCCCCAACCGATCCTTTCTTGTATGACCGCACATCCATCGAAGCATACGCATCTCCGCCACATTCATCTTATGCACGCGACACTGTTTCACGGCCCAACATTCGGTGCCGTAAAGCAATGCCGGCCTAATTGCCGTGAGGTAGAATTTTCCCTTTAATCTATTGGGCATGCCGCGATCACATAGAAACCCTGTAGCACTCTTCCACTTCAACCAACCTGCTTTAATCCTATGAGCCACATCTCCATCTAATTCTCCATCCTTTTGGATAATGGATCCAAGATAGCGAAAAAACTCAGAAGCTTGGATAATATTTCCATCAAATGTGACCGCCCCTGCCTCCCTACTTCCAACTCTGCTAAACTTACACTCCAAATATTCAGTCTTGCTTCGCTTAATCGAAAACCTCGAGATTCCAAAGTGTGTCTCCACAACTCCAATTTACTTTCAACACCCTCTCTTGTCTCATCAATCAAGACAATATCATCTCGCGAACAACATACACTTTGGTATATCATCTTCGACTCGACCTCGTCAATTCGTCCAGTATCAAAGCAAAAAGAAAGGGGCTAAGTGCGGAACCTTGATGCACTCCAATCTTTATAGGAAACTCTTCGCCTTTTCCAACACTAGTCTGTACACAAGTACTAACTCCATTATACATGTCCTTGATAATATCAATATATTTCTTTGAAACACCCTTCTTTGCTAATGCCCACCAAAGTACCTCTCTTGGCACTTTATCATATGCCTTCTCCAAATCAATGAAAACCATACGCAAATCTTTCTTTCGATCCCGATATTTCTCCATGGTTTGTCTCATAAGATATATTGCCTCCATAGTCGATCTTCCCGGCATAAACCCAAATTGGTTATCCGAAATATCCACAATTTTTCTCACCTTTGTGCAATCACTCTTTCCCAAAGTTTCATAGTATGGCTCATTAGTTCGATCCCCGATAGTTGGCACAATCTTGGACATCACCTTTATTCTTATACAAAGGGATCGTAGTACTCTTCCGCCACTCCAACGGCATTGTGTTAACTCTCCATATCTTGTTAAATAGCGTTGTTAACCAATCTACTCCCTCTCCCCGAAACATCTCCAAACCTCAATTGGTATACCATCCGGTCAACGGCTTTCTTCAATCTCATCTTTTTATTGCCATTTCAACTTCACTCTTTCGAATTCTCCGCATAAAATCTCGATTAACCATACTCGAAGAGATATTTAAATCTCCAACATCCCGCTCTCGACCGCCATTCAACAAGTTATCAAAGTACGAACTCCATCTATCTTTTATCTCTTTATCCCCGACTAAAACTCTTTCGTCTACATCCTTCACACATTTAACCGTCCCAATATCTCGTGTCCTCTTATCCCTCATACGAGCGAGTCTCGTAGATGTCCTTTTCCCTTCTTTTCGTATCCAACTTATCATAAAGTTTCGATTCACCTTTGCTCTTGCGTCTCTTACTGCTTTCTTAGCATCTCTTCTAGCTTCCTTATACTTCTCATAGTTCTCGTCGCTCCTACATTTCCCCAATAATTTGTAGCATTCTCGCTTGCCCTTTATTGCTTGTTTTACTTCCTCGTTCCACCATGATGTGTCCTTACTTGGTGGCCCATTTCCTCTAGATTCTCCAAGGACTTCTTTCGCCACCTCCTTTATGGTATGTACCATCTTAGTCCAATTCGAATCTATATCCATATTATCCCCGACTAGTCCCCGACAAATTTCGGTTGATCAATAACAAGTTTAAAAATTTCATTGAGAATGTTATTTTTCCTACATCTTTAGGCGAAGTTTAATCAAATTTACCAAAAAAAAAAGGGACTATTTTTTAGGGACGGAGGGAGCGGGTACATGAAAAGGAAATTTTGCAAGTTCATGAAGATCAAAAACCACTAACTATACAAAACAATTAGGGGTGTAAATGGTTCGGTTTGGGGGAATTTACAGACCGAACCACTAGTCATCGGCAGTGTTCTAAAAGACCCCGCCTAAGGGCGCCTAGGCCCCGCCAGCGCGCCAGGCCCCTCTCCAACGCCTAATTTTAAGCCCCGCCTAGGTCCCAACTAATCCCGACTAATCCCGACTAGTCCCCGACTAGTCCCCGCCTAGGCGCTAGGCCCGGCTTCGCCGCCTAGCATCCGCCTAGCGCTTTTTAGAACCTTGGTCATCGGTTTGGAAAAATTCCAAACCGAACCGAACCATGAAAAAATTCAAACCGAACCAAACCAAACCGCTATGGTTTGGTTCGGTTTGGTTCAAACCGCGGTTCAATTATACGGTTCAGACCGCGGTCCAGACCGTGGTTCAGACCATTATTTAGACTGCGGTTCAAACCACGATTCAGACCGCAACTCATTTTCATATTGTTTAAATTTTCCGTGATCATGGAGGAAGAGCGAAAAATGCGAGTGTTTAAGAGACTAGAGGAAGAGAGAGGTCGGAGGAAGAAAAACACTTTACAATGGCGATCGTGAAGAGAACTTGATTATTTATGTGTCATAATGAAGATAACAAATGATGAAATTAATATTAAATAAAATACAAAATGGGAGTTATGATTAGTTTATGTAAATTTTAATACAACAACAACAACAACAACAAAGCCTTAGTCCCAAAATAATTTGGGGTCGGCTAACATGAATCATCATATGTCATCGTGTGAAAAGGTTGTTGGAAAAAATAAAAAATAAAATAATAATAATACTAATAATAAAAATAATAAAATAAAATAAAATAAAAATACAAAAATATAAAATATAAAAATATAAATAAATAAATAAATAAATAAATAAAATAAAAAATACATAAATAGATAATCAACCCCCCACATGGATTTTTGCCCTCCACTCCGGCCTCTTCAACACCATACTTTCATCCACTCCAAGTAAACTCATATCATTTTCAATCACTCTAATCCAAGTTTGTTTGGGTCTTCCCCTATCCCTCGCCATTTTATCATTTATCCACTGTTCCGGCCTCCTAACCGGTGCATCACTCGGTCTCCTTCTCACATGTCCAAACCACCTCAGACGATTTTCCCTCATTTTATCCTCAATGGGCGCAACTCCTACTTTACCTCTGATCACCTTATTCCCCAATCGATCCTTTCTTGTATGACCGCACATCCATCGAAGCATACGCATCTCCGCCACATTCATCTTGTGTTGATTGATGAGACAAGAGAGGGTGTTGAAAGTAAATTGGAGTTGTGGAGACACACTTTGGAATCTCGAGGTTTTCGACTAAGCAGAAGCAAGACTGAATATTTGGAGTGTAAGTTTAGTTCGGTTCGGTCGGTTTGGTCTCACGGTTTGGTGGTTCGGTCTTGTGGTCTCAAACCGCGGTTTGGTTTGGTTTGGAAGGGTCAGACCACAAACCAAATCGAACCATGTGGTTTGTAAATATTTGAGACCGAACCGAACCATTCATACTTGAAAACCAAACCAAACCAAATCGCATGATTTGGTTCGTTTCGATCTCAAACCGCGGTTCGAACCGAACCACTTACACCCCTAAAAACAATCCAAGAAACTATTCTAAGTGATAGTTTGGCCTGCAATAATAGGAAATCAGGGTAAAGCTGAACTGAAAGGAAAAGGGCAAAAGAATTAAGATCATTTACCCAAATATATTCAATCATCCCCAGTTGGGAAGAGAGTCAAGACTTTTCTCCCATTAGCAGACTCCAAATCCTCCACATAAGATGGTGGCGGTACTGTATTATGCACCGGCGTTCCCATCCGATGAACTGGCTGCTGCTGCGACTGTCTCTGAGCTAGAAATGGATGCTCAAACTGCCCATTCGGTGGCGACCCGAAATGTCCCAATTGCCTATACTGTTGATGCCCGGCAGCAGCAGCTGCCATCTGTTGTTGGTGGTGGTGATGCTGTTGCAGCGCTGCCACAGGCACAAATGGCAAGAAATGGTCGGAATTTGGCCTACCCGGATGGAGAAAATGAGCCGGGACCGGCGAGCTAGCAAATAAATGGTCAGTAGCTGGATCCCCACCACCACCGACGTTTCCACCGCCACCTCCGCCGGAGGACAGCCCCTGCATCCGCTTCAAGTATAGCCTGTACTTTTGCAGGTGACTCGCCACGTTTTCGCGAGTCAACCCATCAACACTCATCAGCTGCATTATAGTCTTCGGAACAGCGTTTTTGATTCCCAAATGAGCCACCGCATCGACAAATCTCTTGTGGAGCTGAGGCGTCCACACAAGGCGTGGACGCTTCAGGGTCCGGGCAGTCTCGTCTCCGCCCCCGCCGCCCAAATCACTGGAATCGAATTCCCCTCCCGAATTGTGATTCGAAGAAGGGGTCTGAATCTGTTGTTGTTGGGGTTGAGGACTGTGATTGTTTGAATTAGGAATATCAAACGCTATAGCTAGATCAGGAGTAATTAGGGTTTGAGACAACGGCATGAGGTCGTCCGGCGATGGAAGTTCTTCCTCCCACTTTGAAAACCAATTCGACTCATCTTCCCTCATTTTCTTCGCAATTTAAACAAAACCCAGTTCGTTTTTCCCGATTTCAAGCTGGGTTATGATAATTTCCTGCTTGAGATTCAATTGAGAAGTAAATACTGACTGTGATCAAGTGTGGAAGTGAATTATATGGGTGTTAACGAAGAGAGGAGAGAACAATTGAAGGATAAAATTGTGGGGAAGTAGATACTGTGTTGGATTATTTCTTCTGCTTGGAATTTCCCTCTTTCTCTCTCTAGAAAGATTGAATTTTAGAGAGAGGAGGAGGAGATATGGTGGGGGGGCGGAGAGGATGGGGGAGGGCTGTTCGAGGTGGATCTTGTTTTCTTGCTTTCCGCCTTTTTTACGAGTGTTTCTAGTCATCTAAATCTATACTCCCTCTTTAATGTGAGTATTAACTACTTCCTCCGACCCACTTTAGGTTTCACCTTTCTCTTCTTTTGTACCATCTCACTTTAAAGTTTTCTTTATTAAATAGAAAATTTTTCATATATTTATATTTTTATCATCTTCATATATTTATAAAAAAATCATTCATTATACCTTTATAAAGTTAACATATTTACAAAAAAAAATCAATCATTAACTTACTATTCCTCCCACTCATTCTCTCTCTTATAAAATATTTTTAACTTTTATATTCTCTCATCTATTCCCTACCACACATTTAACTTTTACATTCTCTCTCCTCTAATTTTCTACCCACTTTAAAAAAAATTCTTAAAAAGCGTGTAAATCCACCAATGGAATCTTGAAGTGGGTCGGAGGGAGTAAAATTTTGAACACAATAATTAAATCGACTTTTTATTAATATGACACGTGATCTCATCAAATATAAAATGTTAATAAAAAATGGGTTAATGACAATTTAGGGCCTGTAGTATAGGGGCATTATCACATTGGAGCCCGAAGTCCAAAAACTATCAATTTAGGGCCTTAATTTACAATTTTTATCAAATTGGGGCTTTTTGACGGAAAACGTTAAAAAAGACCGTTAACTGACCCTGTGCAAATCACGTGACATTTTGTGAGGGTATTTTGGTCATTTATCAAATTGGGGCTTTTTAAATTAGTAATTATTTTGTTTCAAAAAAATTACTAATTATTTTGAATTGGATAATTATATAATGTAAATAAAAAATAAAAAAAATTTAAACTAAAACTAAATATTTCATTTTTTAAGCAAAAAATATTTATTTCATTGATTTTAAAAAATCATTACATAACATAGAAATAAATAATTATATAATGTAAATAAAAATTAAAATTGACAAAACCAAAACCATTAACGCCAATTGAACAGGGAGACGCAGAGAACTGGAACAGGGTCGGGCAGAAATTGGTAGTGCTGCGGCGGTGGTTAACTGATTTAGGGAGAAGGAATTGGTTTGGGTGAGGTCGCCGGCCGGAGGGAGAAGCTAGGTTGAGGTGAAGGAGACGATTGAGGGAGAGCAATGGCCATTGCCCGGCCCTGTTACCATACCATCACCGCCATTGCACCAACACAAACACCACCAAAACCATTAACGCCACCGGTAACACAATTTACATGAAACCCTCATCGAAATCTGCAAATTTGACAAAATATACAATAGGGTGTTCATGAATCTGAAAATCTGACAAAATAGAATCTAAAATTGTCAAAACCAAACAAAAAATCTTCAAAAATGAACCCAAAAATCTGCAATTTTGAAGCCAAAATCTGCAATTTTGAAGCCAAAATCTGCAACATTGAAGGTTTCGTTTGAAACCCTAAATCTTAATTTGCAAAATAAAATAAAAAATCTTCAATCAACAATGGCAAGCTTCACTGCAGAATAGGGATGGGCGGACGGCTGGGCATGGAGGAGGACGATAAAGAGGAGAGATTATGGGGGCATGGGTTGGGGTTGTGGACTGTCGGACTGAGTATGAAGGAGAGAGAGGAGAGAGTTTGTAGACAAGGGAGACAACGACGGAGGAAGGTGGATGGAGGCGGAGGAAGATGGAAGGGAATGGGGAAGAATGAACTAGGGATGGGTTTGGGTCGGTTTGCTGTGGTGATGGGAACGTGAGTGGGGTTGCCGTTGTTTGGTTGATGGGTTTGCCGTTGTTTGGTTGAAGAGGGAGGAAGAAGTATAAATTGGGCAATTGTCAATTTAGGGCCTGAAGTCTATGAAATGACCAAAATACCCTCAAAAAATGTAACGTGTATCACACAGGGTCAGTTAACGGCCTTTTTTAACGTTTTCCGTCAAAAAGCCCCAATTTGATCAAAATTGTAAATTAAGGCCCTAAATTGATAGTTTTTGAACTTCGGGCCCCAATGTGGTAATGCCCCTATACTACAGGCCCTAAATTGTAATTAACCCCTAAAAAATTTGTTATTTTTGATACTTTTAATTTACATTCATGTTGTAGTGGGACGAAGAGAGCATCAAAGAAGAAAGCCTAATCTTACATTCTTACGGCATGCGAACAAGTTTTAAGAAAACATAAATATATAGAGTGACATGCCACATCGATCACGCCTCTATTGAACTTATTTAATGCTATAATAATTAAAAGATTTATCATATATTAGGAGACTTTAATAGACACAAATGTTATACATCATATGAAAATTAAATATACTTCATTATCCATAACAAAAACTAAGATAAAATCAAATTCAATCTTGTATCATTTTTTTATTTTCAATACTTGTAAAACGGTGTCATTTAAGGGCAAAAAAAAATATTACTTAGACCACCTAAACCTGCCTAAATCTGTCGAGATCGCCTGATCCCCCTACACGGCCTAGAATGTATAGACCCGCTTAGACCGCGTAACGCCTAGTTTGGCCGCTTAATGCAAAGTCGCGGGGCTTGTACCTCGCCTATAAAATCGCGGGGCTTGTACCTCGCCTATGCCCCCACCTAGGCGGACTCCTATGCCTCTTTTTAGAGCACTAATTCTTCTTATTCATTTTTTTACTTCTATTTACACTAAGGCTCCGTTTGTTTAGCGTAAAACATTTTCCGGAAAATGATTTCCGGTAAAATGTTTTTCGGAAAATGAAAATGTTTTTCGAAAAATAAGATAAAAATGAAGTTTTTCCCATTTTCTGGTGCGAAACAAACACCGAAAAATGAGGAAAATGTTTTCCGGAAAACATTTTCCCCCAAACAAACGGAGCCTAAAATGATATTAGTAATTAAATACTCCCTCCGTTCACTTTGTTGCTTCACAGTTGCTGTTCACGCGTGAATTAAGGAAAAAAATTATAATATAAATGTTGTGAGTGTAAAAGTAAAATAGAAGAGAGAATGAGTGGAGGAAATAGTAAATTATAATGATGTTGTGAGTATTAAAATAATGTAGGAAAGAAAATGAATGGGGTAGAGTTAATATTTTAATAATAAAAACTTTTCATTTTAGGTAAAAAAACAAAGTGTAAAATATGTATTTGAACGCTCAAAATAGAAAGTATAAAATAAGTAAGTAGACGGAGGGAGTATGAGTATAAGGAACAAATTCAGGGAAGAAACTTGCTTTATGACAGGGGGTATTTGGGAACACGGTGTATGCTTTGAGGGAGACGCCTGGTCATCATCTCGAATAGTAAGAAAACCAGTGTTCTGGAAATGAATAGACATTTTGATGGGTAAGAAAATGAAAAGACTAGCTTTATGACAGGGGGTATTTGGGAACGAGTAGGTCCGCTGAGAAACGCGTTTCTCCATAACTATAGAGAAACGCGTTTTTAATAGCCAGAAGCTATACGTTTGATAACCAGAAGAAAATTTCTGGATATCAGTCTCAAAGGGTTCTGGATATCCAGAAGTTTTGGAACGGATATCCAGAAGCCTTTGGGCGGATATCCAGAAAAAATAGATTTGAAGCCAAATCCAAGGCCAAGACCAGAAATTGCTTATTGAAGGTTTCTGGATATCCAGAAACCTTCAAATGTATATCCAGAAACCATCAAATGAATATCCAGAAACATTTTGAAAGTTTCTGGATATCATTT